>VMKM01001578.1:0-129415 GCA_008360985.2 Macquaria ambigua | reverse complement strand
CTCTCTCTCTCTCTCTCTCTCTCTCTCTCTCTCTCTCTCTGAAAAATATTTAAACCAAGCAAAATGAACTAAAGCACAGTTGCATACATTACACACAGAGATGTTGCCTTTCTCTGTAGTATCTCTCTCTTACCAATCCCCTACTCTCTGTCCCTCAGTGCCAGTCAGAGAAGGTCAGGATACCTCGACTAACTCCCGTTCCTCCTGGAGACGCCTACTCCACCATCGGTACACACCGATTTGCCACCAAGGTGCTCAACACATTTCTTATTTTCTCTTTAATGCACATCTTATTTCCATCCTACTTTATTCTAATTTAAGGCTACCAGTTGTTGATTGCAATGTCTCATCATTCATGTCTGAAACCTATTCAGCTTACAACCAGCGTGACCTGCTGATAAAGCTCTGCAACTGCAACTTGTGTGCTGTGACACTGGAATAGCATGTTCTCATAATGTGTCCATTCTTCACCTTAATCTGTTCACACACACACAATCGATTTGTGCTTATTGCAATAATTTGAGAGCTTACATAACATCTTCAAATGAAATGCTACTTGAGCAGGTCATGATTGACTCTGGACTGCTGCAGTGGCGCCTCTTTCTGTTTTGTTCCTTATTCCTTTCTCTTTCAATCTTCCTCTCTGCTGTACAGCCCCATAGCCATTCTTCTTCCCTGTCCTCCGTTGAGCTAGTCAGTGCTTCAGATGACATTCACAGATTCAGCACTCAGGTACTGTATTTGGTCAACGGCGAGCACATGTATCTGCAGGGGGCTGCAAATGCCTACTGCTTTCCACTGCAGGCAGAGACAGCATGAGCAGATAGTATGAGAATGTCTACTAACCAGCCTCTCCAGGATTTCACAAACGTTTTCTGTGCTTTGAGTTGTATGTTTATAGTAGGGTTTTACACCAGAGTCTTTATAGTATTATGTGATGCACACTGGACAAATTTTAAATTCCTGGAGTGACTGTCTTCATCACATAATGGTTGTCATAGTTAGTCTAATGCTGCATGACTGTAATCTAGTGAAACCTCTTCATTTCCACTTCCTCCTTTCTTCAAATCATTTCCCCAGCATGAGCAGGCATGAATCCAGACTGGCTATGCACTGTCTTCTTAATGCATTCTTGGGATGTTGAATAACACTTGTGAGCCGGATCAAGTTTTTAATATTTATTTGGTTACGGCTCAGTGGCTAATGTATTTGCTTAAGGAATTCCTAAGATTCTGAGAGGGAAATAGTTTTTCTGTTTGCGTCATATGATGTTATCAAAACCTCTGTAATAAAATACCAGCACAGGTGCTAGGTGTGTTGATTGCTCAAGACTATAAATAACTAAACTTGAGCGTAGCATCCTTAATACAATGTATTCTTCTTCTCCCCAAACTGTCCTGTGTCCTGTTTAAAAGCATGTCCTCAAATAAGCAGGTAAAAAACGGTAAAAGATTTTCTAACACAAGAATTTAATCAATATCTGTCCTTCTCTTAGGTGGAGGAGATGGTGCAGAATCATATGACTTACTCTCTTCAGGATGTAGGCGGAGATGCCAACTGGCAGCTGGTAATAGAAGAAGGAGAGATGAAGGTGAGTACAGAGGAGAGAAGCTGCTTATGAATCATTTCCCTTGATTGCTAGCTGTGAATATTTAAATCTCAGTCACTTTTTAAAAGGTACTGTGGTTGCAGTAGAAGCATATATAGATCAGAAGCAGGGAAAATGTATCTGCTAGCGGAGTTGGAAGACCTACTCAAATACTTAAAGTAGAAGTATTCATGCCACAATGGAAAAATAATCCATTAAATATGTTACCAGTACTTTTAAAATGCTACTTAAATAAAGTACCTGAGTAAGTCCTCCTAGTTACTTTACACCACTGTTGGCTCCACGTATTCAAATATGAATTTTTTTCACATTTGTTTACGTTTTCAAACTGGAAAAATCGACTTAAGTTGTCAGTCACTGGTAGAATTAAGAGGATCCTGCGAGATATGTCTTGTAGTGAGGTTATAAATATGTTTAGAGTACAGATTTGTTCTACCTCACAATCTGCACTTTGTGTAACAGGTGTACAGGAGAGAGGTAGAGGAGAACGGTATTGTGCTGGATCCTCTCAAAGCTACACATGCTGTGAAGGGGGTGACAGGACACGAGGTCTGCCACTACTTCTGGGACACAGCTGTCCGATTGGACTGGGAGAGTAAGTTCACTGTTTCAGAAGTCACCATCATATCAACACTGTTTGACTTTCTCTGTTTTAATGTCATGACCTGACCGAACTCTTCCTCCCTCAGCCACCATTGAAAATTTCAACGTTGTGGAAACGCTCTCAGATAATGCCGTCATTGTTTACCAGACGCACAAGGTAAATTGACTTCATGATGGTTTTAGAGGTTACTGAAATGTGTTGCACATTTGATCAGTAATATTCTGCAGCCTATTTAATTGCCAACTGAATGCCTCATGTTGTGTTTCAGAGAGTGTGGCCAGCCTCTCAGAGAGACGTGCTCTATCTGTCAGCCATCAGGAAGATCTTTGCAACAAATGAAAATGATCCAGACACATGGCTGGTCTGCAACTTCTCTGTGGACCACGACAAGGCCCTTGTAAGATTACTACATTACACTTGTGACTATCATGCAATATTGCGAGTGAGCGACTAGTGAGCTGAAAACTATTTAGTGAACACACTGCTTGGCCTATTTTTATACATATTTCTTTCTTATTCATTTTTAGTGACATTTACCCGATGTGTCAGGCATCCAAGCACTGTGATTAGATTAAAAATGCGTTTGATTCATTACAGCATATAATTACAAATATCCCTTAGTCAAACAAGGCTTTGTTATAGGGGCTGTTTCATGGATAAATGGAAGAAAGAATAGTTTTAGACCTCTTAACCTCAGTCACTCTGTCAAATTAGTTACAGTGAGGTTTGTGGTAGCTTGGGGATTGTTTGCATTTATATTTTTGTTTTACTTTCAGCCCACAAACCGGTGCGTTCGTGCCAAAATCAATGTTGCTATGATCTGCCAGACGCTGGTCAGCCCACCAGAGGGTGATAAAGAGATCAGCAGAGACAACATCCTTTGTAAGATCACCTACGTTGCCAATGGTAAGTGCCTCTCCAGCCTGATAAGGTTTTGATCTCTCAGTGTATGTGCCCTAGGCAAGATCAGCAGCCAACAGAACAAAGCCTCTCTATCATCATCAATCTAACTATAATCTACCTACAAGCAGCTCAATATTAACATCCAACCTACTGTAAATGCCAGAAGAAAGTGTTAAACTGAGCCTTAACCCCTAATCAATTTGGGTCAAACTGTTATTTCTTTTCTGTCCATACTAATATAAATAAAACCCACCATATTTTCGAAACTACAGAGTAAAAATTAAAGAAAGCATTAATGATATCACTTAACACTCGACTTTGTTTGTTTGTGAATAATGGTCTAAGGCCAGCAAAAAAGTCCTCAAGAGCTCAACTGTCACATCAGCCTAAATAAATACAGCTTGACAGTTGAGTTTGCACAGATAAAGTTAGCTGGGTGCATGGTCATGTTGACGTATTGATCTCTGAGGCTGTTTTAACCATCAACAAATAGCTGCAGGTCACATATGGGCCTAAAAGAAAACGAGCAGATTGAGTAGATCCTGTTAACTTACAATATACTGTTGTACTGTTCTAATATATTCAGTCAGCCAGACACCAGCCTGTATAGAAAAGATACCTTTTATTGTGTATTGGGAGGAAGTGGGAACATTTTATTGTGGAGGAACCGGATGTTCAAAAAGAGCAGCACAGGTTGTGTGACCGGCGTATGTTAGCTAATAAAGGAGTTGTTGAACTACAGTAAAAGTTTGAATTCTTATAGAGTAACAGATCCAATGTATATGGATCAAATGTATTCATGCTGTCAGAAAACTGTCTGTACCTTGCTTGTCCTCATTATTATTATTATTATTATTATTATTATTATTATTATGAATGACACACCATGATGCTACTGAGTTGCTATTGTTTGTTTTACACCTTTTTCTCAAATAATTCAGGACAACCTCATATCAGCCAATATTTCTGCTAATTGATCTTTGTACAGCTGGTAGCTGACACAAGAGCTAGACTGTGTGTGTGTGTGCGCATGCGCGCTTGTGTCTTTTGAAATGTCAGTTCAGACTTGCACTGCTTCTCCCCCTCCCCTGAGTTCCTGTAGAGGAGGAGATTGTGATATAAAGCAGCGCTGCAGAAGGAATCCTGAGCCAATGTATTGTTAGAGAAGCCAGGCAGGTTATGGGAGTTGACTGGAAAAAATAAGCCTTACATCCTGATCCTCTCCTCTCACTAGAGGGCACCCTAGACCACTGTCAGTGTCCTGAATCTGCACACTGTTGGTTTATTACTAATAATTCTATCATAAGTTAGCACATAAACACAGTTTTCTGATAATTTCCCTCTGTGTGGCTGCAGTAAACCCAGGAGGCTGGGCTCCAGCCTCAGTCCTCAGAGCCGTGGCCAAGAGAGAGTATCCCAAGTTCCTCAAACGTTTCACCTCCTACGTCCAGGAGAAAACTGCTGGGAAGCCCATCCTCTTCTGAACACGAAGAGGTAACCAGGAACCCAAACACGTCTTGTTTTACAACTAAACTGATAGGTGGAACATTCATTACACTGTTAATGGATGGGATATCTACTGGCTGATGCTTTGTAATTTTGAACCACGAAAAAGCCAGCAGATACACAGAATTTGTTATTATTTATATAATATCTATATAAATAATAAAAAAAATATATATCACTTTTGTTCATTTCTGGGATATTGACTTTTAATCTTCCTTCTTGTTCCAGGCTTGTGGAGGGCTGAGCTTGCCCACTGGAGAGACTACATTGTTCAGTGTTGAACAGGCCCTCTATGACCACATGACCCATTCACCTGTCAATTAGAATGTGTTTTCAAACTTACTACATGCAGGACACCATATCATCCGGGACGTCCCACAGGACACCTGCTTGTAGAAGAGACTGGTTTACGGCTTTAATCCATCAGTAGTTGTCATCCCAGCCACATTATAATGGCTTAACACCATCTGTTGGTCATGGGTACATTTGTATGTAAATTCAAGAGTTTCCTAAGTGGTTTTTGAATCGTTGTTACCGATTATTTGCTTTTTTTGTAAATTGTTTTGTACATTTCTTATGATTCCATACTTCTTGACTTTTTTGGGTTTGCTTTAATCACTAGTATTACAGCTACTTGTTTTGCTGCTGCTAAAGTAACTACCATGAGAGAGGAAAGTAGATATTGACAGGAAAAGCAATGATGAGGTGTGGTACAGTATCTCCTCTTTCTTGCCTTCTCCTGTCCCTCTAGTGATGACTCTGCGGTTTAATGGGGGGTCAGAGCCTAAAGCTTTGAAATCTTTATATTTCTAGATTGTTATAAAGTAGCTTTCGGAGAGCACCATGGACACAATGTATTGTACAGAGAAAACAACAGGTTTTCAGTTAGTTTACCAATGTGAGAAATGTGAATTGACTGTTAAACGCTTGAATTTGATGACAGTAATGGGCCAAGGAAACCTGAAGAGGGAGATAAAGAGCATTTAACTAATTATATTTTTGACACAGTTGAACTGATAATTAGTAATTGGATATCTATGATCTGGTCTATAGATGCTAAGTTGCGGCCTATTGTCAGTGTGCATCTGTCTTTAACCTCCATGTAAGACACGGTTTCTGACAGATGTTGGCAAATGGCCAGCCATAGTGTCTGATATAAAGATTCCTCTCCTTCATTGAGAGGTGAGTGGATACATTATGTACCTTATGTTGTTTTTTCACCATTTTCAGCCCCTGATGAGGCAGCAAAAAAGATCTGTCTATTCAGAAGTGTCAGGTTTGTAAATTAGTCCTGCTATTGTGCAGGTAAAATTGTAAAATGTTGAATAAGATATCTCCACCCTACACTCTCAGTCATACTCTAACATTACATTTCACATGCCACACTACAGTGCAGTGGCCTCCTGCCCTTTGACTGATAAACTACCCCCAGAATGCCTTAGACACCAGGGTGAACCCTAAAAATCCTGGTTATCTCTACTGTACAGCCACCAGATGTGCATTTATCAACACTGAAATTAAGCTGGGGGGGGAGGGTCAGCATTTCACATCATCTTACCTCAAGATTTAAATTTACTCTAGATTGTGTTTAATGCCATCAAAAGTTGGGAGTTTTGCAATCAGTACGTCTGCAATGGTTGAAAATTCACCATCAGATTTTTGGTCTAAGGGGTCAGAGGTTAGGAAGGATCTGGATAATTGTTTTGCTGATGATTACAAGAGCTAGATCTACAAGCAATGTCAGCTGAAGAATTCATTTAGTGTTTTTAATTTTGATATTTTGTCAGTAATCTACACACTTTGTATATTTCTAAGTTGTACATCAGAAGTGTTATTATTTGCACTAAATGTAATGCAATTTGACAATGTTCTGTAAATTAAAATTGTTAGACAACAGAAACAAGTGCAGTGTACTGTTTTAGTGGCACTACTGTGAGGTGAGGGTAATTTCTGTAAAAAAAATAAAAACACCTCAACTCCCAATATATGTGTACATAAACAGCAGTGTTATGCACAGAAGTGCTAAAGTAGCTAAACCATAGACATTGAATTTTAGCAGTTCATTTATTGGAGTCTCTTCTACATTTAAATATGCATTGTCTTTACATTCAGCGATTAAAGTATTTTTTTCAGCAAATGGTAAAATATTGATTTATATAATAAATTATGGTCTCAACCGACGTGTGATCGTGGATTTCAACATTTATAGTTGGATATGGTCTTGATGAAGAGGTATTGGACAGCTTCTAAGTGTAGGATGCATGTCTCATAACTTCTTGAAGAGGACACACTTATTCAGTATCAAAGGATATCCTGAGAAAAAGCATTTCAGTCATGACGCAAACCTCACAAAACTAGTAGCTCCACATCAAAAATGATCTACAATGTTCCTTCACTGTCTCTGTACATATAGTATCAATGACTTACAGAGGTGTGCATTTGTAGAGTAAAAAGGAAAAAAGTGCATATTCACATATCCAAATCTGTGCTTATGTCAGGTAGCCCACCCACCTAAGCAACTTCTTCAGAGAAAAATATTTCTAACATTAATCATAACCAATGTCAAAAGTGCCTTTTTATCAAGAGCGAATGCATCGTCCCTCCGCTCTGCTTCATCCAAGATCCAGTAACTGTCTTTTCTCACTTTACAGCAACCCTTTGCCAGGGCTTCAGGTTCCTGTCAGGGCAGCACAAATAACAGCCCAGTTAGGATGAGGTGGCCACTTAAACCACGTCACAGTCTGTGTTTGGCCTCGGGAGCTTCAGAATCCATCAAGTCTGTTCATGTGAATCATTTCTCATCCGTGTTGGCTGTGGTTACAAGCTGGCTTGTGTCCTTTGTGTGACATCATCACATCCCTGTTCATCAGGGACAAAGACGCCATCATAAATACACTGTAAACTTTTCTCTTCGGATCTGCAACTCATGCAGTTGCAAACTTTGAAAGTCTCTTTCATTTCTTTCTGGTCAGCAGAAAAAAACATTTAAAGAAATGTATCTACCCTCTCCTCATATGTATATATAGTAAATGTTTAGATCTTTGTGTAGTCCATGAAAACAGTATACATATATAAAACTTAATGGCACTGCGTTGACGCATGCTCTAAAAAGCAACGCTGAGTTCAGCCTTATGTTCATCACATTACATGATATGTCACATGGTTCCTGCAGATGTCCATCGCTGTGACTCTGTTGGTGTCTTCTTTTAGTCCATCAACCGGTGGCCAATCTCAGTCTTTTTATGTGTTGGCAATACAAGTGGCAACATGGATCTAGCAGCACTGGAAGTGGAGTCAAAGGCCAGCCTGGCCAGTCCAATGGAGTGTGGTGATTGTCTTATGATTGGCAGGAGGAAATGAAGGTTGTAAAGCTGCTCTTTTCACTGTAGGGGAGAACAGAGAAAAGGATTAACCAAAATATAAACACCTTAAGAGGACAAAACAAGTCACAAATTCCCAAGAATGACCCCAATGTGACAGTGACCGGAAATAACAAATGGAGAAACAACTCACCAAGTAGACATCGAGAACAGATCCGTCATCACGGTCTATGTCCACATCCATGGTGCTCTGCTCTGAAGTGAGGCAGATAGCACTGTCCTCCAGGGTAAACGTGGAGCTGGATGCAACGTCATCTCTGAAACAGAAAAATATATTTTCATATTAACCTACGTAGTAGACAGCCCTGAGAGTCTATTGTCTGGGTCAAAGCCAGTTAAAGTAAAGCAGCTGTGTAAACAGTGCTTGAATACTGATGAAAAACATTCTCTCCAGAAACAAATCATACACTATTGCAGAGACTCTGACATCAAAGAGACAAAGAGATGAACAGACTGAGAGCAGGAGGGGAAACCCCGTCTGGTGTCAGCCCAGTGGAGGCCTCAGCTGAGAGGCTGTCTCACAGGAAATGAACAAAATCATTTCTGTTTCAAGAACTTAACCAGGATATTAACAAAAACTGTAACATGAAAAATACATTATGTGGCAGAAAATGTGTTCTAAATGTGTTCTACACAAAGGAGCACTCCAAGACACAAACCAAAACTATGCTTTTATCCCCATGCAGCCAATACAAATGCATGTTAACTTCTCTTAGAAATTCCTGGGAGTAATTTGTTATTTTTATTTTTATTTTTTTGGGGGGGTGGGGGTGCATCAATACTTGAATCAAATTCATGGCTTTAAATGTAGCTTGACTATCAGGGGTGCAATATTGTTCATCCTCCCTTTCTTTTACGGTTCTGGTTGAACCACCAGGGGGCAACCACTGTTTTCCTTGTATGTACAGATGACTCCCTGATTAATTCAGGAATGTGTTTTTACCCTTTTATGACATGTGACTGACTATTTCTTTCTGTTCAAAGTCAAAACAAAAGCCAGGTAGAGAGAGTAGCAGAGAAGTAACAGTTGTAGAGACAGATGAATGGAGGAGGAGAGAGATACATGTAAATAACAGCTTTGTTTTAAAACAATCCTACCCTGACACATCACATAACATAAGGTGTTACTACTCTAACAGGCAGACCAGCTGTCAGACAGGGATTATTGTTGGTGGATATACAGTCGCCACTGCACCGCTTGTCCTTTTTTGTTAAAGTCTTTCTGCAGCATAATGGCGCTAAGTAAGACCATGTCAAAGCTGCTGTTTAAATATTTATGAGAACAGTTGACAGAACAATGTCAGAGCAGCAGCAGGTGACTGATGAGAGGACAAGACCGGGCAAGTCACACAATGGAGCCTCAGAAAGCAAGCTGAACCTGACACTGCTAGACAGAAGGAGAGGTGAAAGATGGGAAACATGTAGAGGGCAGAGGACAAAGTTTTCAGAAGCTTCTAGCTAGAGACAAAATGAAAGTGTCCTGCCTGTCCCTGTCCCTGGGTAAAAAGTGGGTTAAGGTGTAATAAAACCTGTTGATGTGATACGCTGATTATTATTTCATAATATACAGTCACATTGTCATCAGATTTTGTAATATAATATGATGCACTAAATAACTATTAGTCAACACTGTACGATTAAAACATTATATTAATTTTGCTGTAAGAATTGCCGATTAATGAAATAAAGTCAAGCCAACCAAGGATTTCCTGCCCAAAGCAAAAACATGCTTTCATGGAAAGATTTGCGTAGTACTTCCAGAGCATTTCTTCTCTGTCTGACAGTACCCACCATCACACCACTCATCCTTTGACTGTACTGTCCATATGTTGTGTAGGAAGTGTGTGTATGTGTATTGGATGCAGGTTGCCAAGCCAGCTGAGTCACCTGCTCCATGACCCACGTCACCAATAAGACCATGTGATGTAAGAGCACAGGTGACAATAAAGTGGGCGTGTGTGTGTGTGTTGGGGTGTAGCCTACCCTCACGTCCTCAAGGCCGTATTGTGTACAGCAACCTTGCATCATGGTTTTAACGTGATAAACTACACGTTCCACTGCTAAATCAACACAGAGTGTCATGATATAAGCAAAGAGTAAAAAGGAAAATAAGAAGACAGGTATGGTACCTGTCCTCAGTTTGGTTGTCCACGTTGACAAAGATGGAGGAGGTGGAGATGGTTCCCATGGAGGAGCCCTCGTAGAAGGACGGGTTGGCAGGGACCAGATCAGGACGCAGGTACGAACCGAACACAGCTGAGGAGAAAACATTCACATGCATGTTATATCAATAAAGAAAAACAAGTGCACACGTTCCTACAGTTCCCATTTCCTATCTTTTCGTCTGACCCTTACTGCCAGGTAAACACTAACATCTTTCAAACTCCATGTCCCCAGTATGTAACGCATGTTTTTTTTCTAAATTTGTAGTCTCCAAGCCCAAGCCGAGATGAGACTTCTCAGAATTTCCTGACAATTATTTTCACAGGCTGTGTAGTACTACCCATGATGAGTTAACTGAACTTTGTTTGTAAAATTGGTGTTGGTGTGAGTTCCCCTTTAATTGAGAAAACACCCACTGCCATAATCTCTTGGAAGACCAAAAATGCCCCATTAGTCAATCAATATGATCAATACCACTTTTTATAGCGGTATTGATCAAAATGTAAAGCCTACACTGGATCATCCACCGGAGGAAAGAAGAGTTATTCTTGTAATTCCGTTGTGCTTTTCATTGTGGACTGAACAAAGTCTAAACAAGCCTAATGACTGAAACAAGGGCATGTGAATTTGATTTAAGTTAACTGATTAAATGGTTCCAATAAAACTGACATATATTTATCTATCAACCGCACACTTTGGTGTGAAACAGATTTTCTCTCTCCTCTTTGAGACAGGTTTAGTAACTGTAAAGAGAGAGTCAGGAAGTCTAACAATCCAAATTGTTTTATAGTATGTTGCGTCACAGCTGGAGACACTGGTGGGAGGTTGTAAAGAGAAAGAGGACACATGACCCCATGACTTCTCTTTCCGCTCCACACCCACACCCACGCCCTTGTTTCTTCCGGTGTGGCGTTGGCTAACACTCCTTCTTCATATCAAACACAAAGGTCAGACACTGCTGCTGAACGTGAGCTTCATCCCCATCAAGCTGACACTTTCACCCTTTCTCAAACACCTGATTCATATATCTTCTTGTATAGGGGTCAGATTATGATCATGAGAGAAAGTGAGAGAGGAGGCGAGGATGGCACAGCTAAAACTACACATCTGGGGTTTTTTTAACACATGCCCTATGGACACACACATGCACAAATTCTGTATCTGAAGGGCTGCTCTTAACAAGGTAGCCTCTGTTTTCTTTCCATCAAAGCCAAACACTATATCAACCAGTGACAGCGTCCCCCTGGGGCAGTGATGAGAGGACATTTTTATGGTCAAATTCAAGTGGCTGTTTATGGGCCTGGAGTGTTTCTAAAAAGCTCCAATAAGCCACAAAAACTAGAAAATAGGTTTTGAGTTTCAAACAATATCATTAATAATTATTTCCTAAAATCCGATATACACTGTCTTACAAAATATATGGATAAAATTTGTCACGATCAGAGTGAGGTTTTCCTAAAAAGTTGTTGTTTTGCGTACCTTGTCCGTCCAGACTGGCCAGACTGCAAGCTCCTCCCAGCCTGTCCCTTCTGTCCTCCTCGTTCCTCTCATCTGCCTGCGATGAAAGGATCTCCTGTGAGGATGACTTCAGAGCCGGGATGGAAGTACGAGTCCTCTTTGAAGGGGAGAATCGAATTACTGCAGAGCAAAAAGGAGCGTGGGGGAAAGACAAGAAAAAAGAGAGAGAGAAATATTCGAGGAAGCAGAAAGAGTAAGAGGAGCAGATAATTGGAGGAGATAGTGGAAAGAGACGATTATCCTGATTGAAGCAATGTTCGCACACAATGAAAGTCCAATGCTCTGCCTCCAAAATTAGCAGTGAAGTCATAAAACTGTTAAAATGCACAATGACAATTACACAAGTGTCCCCCAAGCCATCCTTATTCTGCCTCCCAAGCAGGGCATGAAATTAAATCCTTTCCTGTCATCTCCCTCTAACAGGATTTGGCAATGGTTAATAGCAAGGGTAAATCCTCAAATATTTGCCTCAGCCATGTTAATTTCCAAAGGGGGGGGGGGGTCCCACATGGTTGCATAACATTGTTACTATATTTGATGTTAATGTGAAGTTCCAAAACTGCTTCCTGGCTTTACCTACAGCCGCGCCCACGACACTGAGAATAGACGGCGGATAAAATGATTTGAATGTTTCCTGGTAAATACGACAGAGCATCAATCAATCGGTCATACATCGATCAGCTCCGCATGCCTGATTTCTGCAAAGTTAGGTGGGAGTTTAAAAGGGGAATCAATGCCATCCTTATTTCCTGGACTAAAGGAGTTTATCAATCTTTTTGTTATCCACCTCAGTGGTTTGTAACTGTGTACTTTTGTTTCTCCCAATAAGAAAGTTTCAAAAATAAGTTTCCGAACAACAAACTCTGTCTGTTTTCAATGACCTAGCCACGTGATTGCTTGCACATAACCAACATGAAGTCCTTAATTTCAAAGAACAAAAGTGTGTTATTTAATCTTAAAATTGAATCAGAGCTCACATTTCTGCACCTAATGGATCATGTGCCTCAAAAGTTTATACAACAGCTAACTATAGAAGACAATAAGAGGCAAGAAAATAAAATGCTCTGGGTGATCGGAAAGACAATACAAGGAAACAATATTCCAGTTAATGTAACAAGGGAATTACCGCTAATCTAGTAATGTTACAGAGACACACAAATGCCCAGCAATAGACAATAAAAACTGCCTACAGATTGACTCTTCTTATCAGGCCAGGAATTCCTACATCCTATTGCTGCCCTTTCTCTTTGTTTTTTTTGCATGTGGGCTGCTGTCCCTCCTGTGTGTGATGCTGATCAACCTGCAGACTTACGTTGAGTCTTCCTGAAGACCCGTGTGCTCATGAACTTGAGGAAGCGGCTGGCATAAAACCCAGGCCGGTGCACTGAGACAGAGTCCTGAGGACAGGCAGAGAAAATACAGGGCTTTTAGTAGACGCACGAGTATGTGACCAAATAAAAGGCTCATTCATAAAAGCAGCAGTGTCAGAGCAGGGTTTGAGCAGGATATCAACTTACGCCATCGTATACCAGGGCTTTCCATGAGTGTTCCAACTTTTTAATGAACCTGGGGAGAAACAAAACAAGAAGAAGGTTTGTCACAAATGTATCCGCTTACCCAACAACTTCCCCTTTATGCTTGATCAAACCTAAGACTCTTCCCTCTTCCCCCTTGGCGCAACACAAACTGACGTTATTTTTCGTCATTTTAGCAGAAAATACATCAAAGTTTTAAGTTATGTAATGTCCTTGAGTTAAGCAAGCTACCAGAAATAAGGCAAGATAAGTGGAGACAAATTGGGCCTATTCATCATTCCTCCTCCCTGACCCTACCTCACCTCACCCACTCTGTGTGCATTTGATGCCTCAACCAACCAGGCTGACAAAGATTTATGTGATGCTTTTAAATTTCCACAAGTTTGAAAAGCTGATGAGCCAAAAGGCTTCCTCCTCTGTTACCCGGCGATTTTGCTCTCAGGACAAAAAAATCAATGTGTAAATAAAGAAGACTGATAGGCCAATGTGTCCATTTAAATCATGTTGGATAGAGAAAAAGTCTTGAATCTTTTCGGGAGTCTGATAAAGTGGCTTGTAGCTCTTTCCACCAATGCAGGGTGATAATTCAACGTTAAGAGGTCTTGTCAGAGGGCAAGCATCAATCGAAGCAGTTACTCTGAGAATCATGCCATGCTGTCCTACTGAGTCCTTAACTATTCATGCACATTCCCTCTTAATTGTCACATCTTCATTGGCTATTAATGAGACATTTTACTTTTCAGAAATTGAGAGACTGAGATTTCTGCACATCATACAGTCAGATTTAAATGGGTTTCATGGCCCCAACAGTCAACATATTAATGCATTTTCCAATTTTCCAGTTTCTGATTGTTTTCCAATCAGTAATAATAAGAAAGCACCAGTATTAGAAATAAAATGACAGCAGGTTTATATCATTTCATAAAGATCAGTACCTGTATGACTGTAGAATATCTATGATACCCAGGAAGATGAGCAGCTTTTCTTCTTTGTGTGTTTTAGCAGGGATGCCACCCATCCTAAAACAAAGTAAAAACACACCAGCAGTCAGAGAATGGCTACTGCTCTTCTTCTGCAATGCATGAAACACTGTTCAAATAAAGGCTATGTGTCTACGCACTTTTACAAATGTTTGTAAAAGAGGCACTTACAGTATTTACATTCATGTGTACTGCTGAAAATACACAGAACAGTGGCTGTGTTTGTATTTGTGTAGCTATGGTTATATGAGAGCCTGACTGTGTGTACACTGTTTGAGTGTCCTGTGCGAGGTATGAGCACGGTTGTATAACTGTGCCTCTGTCTCTTAATCGCTACCTTTTCTCTCACGGACAGAGTGTGTATGCCCACATATGTGCGCATAAAATGTGTGGTTTCCCCCCAGCTGAGCCGACTCACGTGTCGTCTGTGGTGAGGGCTTCAGCAGCCTTGCCGTCTCCCTGGATGGACTCCAAGGCAGTGGAGTAAAGCACCCTCTGACCCACAGGTCTCCTCCCATCCCCCCCTGCCTGGCCTGACTCAACCCCCTCTCTCTGACTCTGGTCCAGGACGTGCACACCCAGCAGCAGGCTGTAGTCCATGATCTTAAAACTCTCCAGCACCTACAGAAAGTTACAAAGCATGCAGTTTTTAAGTTTTTAAGAATGCATGATGAGTCCATTGATAATTAATGACACAAGCTGGATTGTAATGAACGGGATATTTCACATTTTCTATGACCTGTTTGAACACTGCAGAGATTATTCTCCTGGATTGGGTGCTTTAACCTTCAGCTACCCGACGGTAAACATAACGACATTATGAAATGTTTTGAAAAACACTTTTTTCCTCCCAAAACACTTTCATCACCCAACACACTTCAGCGCCTCAAAGGCCGTGAGCTAGCAAAAGGAAATCTCTGTTTAAACCAGTTTTGAGCTAAATAAACAAGGTGTTTCTCCACAGTGAGCCAAGTGTTACACATTGACCTGTCTAAGGAGCCTTTCGACCAGTTTCCCAGAGACTCTGCGACTTCATGTCTCCTAATGCTCGAGTAAAGCATTCATGGCAAGACAAGGGCAAAGAGAGAGAGGCAGGAGCTTGATCTGGGAACGGAATCAGCGTCACTGCCAGGAAGCCAGGCTTATATTATAAAAAGTTACTGTACTGGTTTATGATTCTTGACTTGAATAATTAAGTGTTTACAACGGGGTGGCAGAAAAAGAGAGAAAGCATTGACAGTTGTCAGAAAGGGAGAGGTGAAAGCTATTTACTTCTGCGAATATACTTTCCAGTCAATCCCTTCAGTTCCCTTCAGTCAGAGAACAAGAATCAAGAATCATGTAACTTTCAACAAATCCTCTGCCAGAAAACTCCCTCTTTAACGTGTGTATCTTTAGTTGATGAAAAGCCATAAAGAAGTAGTTAAGAGGTTAGGGAAAGTCAGGCTTTAGAAGAAATTGCCAAAAACACAAAATAGTGACTAAGCCTGATGAAAGGTTTATCATTATTGTCTTGGGCATTCTCACTTACACTCCAGAAATAACACATTCCTAAGCCTAATAGGATTGGAAGCAATAAAAAAAACTTCTGATATAATCAAAGAGAGCTGTGACCCAGAATCCAGAGAAAAGAAAAGGCCTGTTTTCCTGAAGAATGTCAGACAGAGCAATAGTGTTTTGAAGTTGACCTACAACTTCCTCTCATCTTTCTCTAGATCAGCCATTTTCAATGCATGGTCACAAGTGTTAGTTGTAAATCCAGTTTGCATCTGTAATAGAAACTGCTGATGTATAAAGTCATAGTAACACACATTCATACTCTAACACACACACACACAAAATAGACTTAATGACTGACTCAAACAAACACTGGGGCTTTTGTCTGAGCTTTGCCTTTCCATATCAACGATTTGCATCCCTTCACTCAAACTCCCCCAGCCTATTCAAACAGCAGCCATTTTGAATAGAGCCACGCACACCAGGCTGCCTACAGAAGGCCATTACTGTGTGTCTTGGCCCCAGCTTTCCCAGGCAAACAATCAAACCGTCACAGCAGAAAGAAAACAGCTGCTTTTCTATCGTTGCTTGTGCAAAAGATTTTCTTAGGATTCTGAAAAAGGCTGTTTTACATGTATAGGCACAGAAAAATATCAGTTAGAGGAGTGTAATTGAGGCCTAACAGCCAAGTGTTTGGGTCTCTCCCCTGAGCAACCTGCCCTCTGCTCTAATTTCAAACACAGCTCAGTTTTCTCACAGTGAATGGGGAAGACTAATCCTAACATCCCTGTAGGAAGTGAGCTTTGTCACAGCATCATCTGATCTTTAACAAATCTCTGATGTTTCTCAGTATATTCCACCCTGAAGCACTCCTCCACCCATCTATCTCCGTGCCAGTAGGACTATAGAGCTCCCCATAGTGCTCACTGGCGTGCCCCACTTTACAGTGACACTAATACACTGCAAGCTCTCTTAAGTATGAGTCTGTCTGCTGGGTCTCTCATCTTTGGCATGCACTGACTCTGAGTCCAGTTACAATCACAGGAATGTTTCTGCTAAATTATGCATCTGTAATTCATGAGTACAACCTACTACCCATGACACAGCATATTAGATTAGGGACATGTGGCTTTTGATTTTGTCACTGTTCAGACTTGTACAGGCACATGGACTTATTTAATAACTGTTGTTGTCTTAAATTAAGCAGAACAGTTCCACAACATTTCTAGATTTTGGCGTTGTCTTCTTTTTCTTCTTCTGTTCCAAAAATAAAACCTCTTGTCTTGTAACAACTGTAATAATGTAATTTTAAAACAATTTAAAAATCACTTATTTCTGTCTCTGTTCTGTTCTGACACTATGAACATAAAATGAACATTATAAGCTTCACAAATGTAGAGTTTATTGCAGGACTTTTGTATTAGATTACATTAGATTGTATACAAGTACCTAATACACTGGAAACCCAATGATAACACCTCCCATCTCCGTAATGTGATCTGAGACAACGAATGAATGAAAGCACGCACCATTTCACATCTCAATTCTTCTTTGATAGTAAACTGAATATCTTTGACCCACTATTGGCGGGACAAAACAAGACACCTGAACACATCACCATGGGCTGTGGGAACTTGTGATGGGCATTTTGCACTATTTGCTGACATTTTATAGACGAAGCAATTAGTCGATTCATAGAGAAAATAATCAGTAGATTAATCGATAATAAAAATAATCATTAGTTGCAGCCCTAGACCTGTGTAATGAACAGGTTTAGCCATGTGTAGTAAATGTGGTTAAGGGTCCTGTTGAAGCCTTACTGACTCCTGACTGCAAGGTCAAGTCCTTGGTTTACTGCAGCTGAGAGAAGGCATTGTTGTCACAGGATCACATGGCTGAGAAGGGGGGGAACCATACAGTAAATGGTTGTTTATGATTGGCTACACTGACTGCTATGCAATCCATTATTGTCAAACTTCCAAGAATGCATGCCCACATTGTCTGAATCATTATTTCTGCACTTGTTTGTATGGGAAATTAAAGGACGCCTACAGAATTAAGACAGTATGTAGATGTCATTTGGTCTGGGTTGTCCCCAACATGACGAGGTTTCAACTTTCAAACATGTGCTGTGAACAAAACTGTCTCAACAGCTCATCACTATCATCATTCTGTCTGTCTCAAAGACATATGCGGAACAGTCAGTGTAATGCAACAGGGACATGACGCTCTGATTCAAATCACACACACACAGCAAGCACAGCAGAACAGTACGAACACACACTCGCTCTGCAATAAACCCTCTCTGTCTCACTCTCTCTGTACAGTAGAGTTTAACATGAATTATTAATGCCTTGTGTTGTTTTGGCATTTGGGGAGTATCAGGGGAGCTGCAGAGTAATGGAGAGAGTGGACTTAAAAGGAAGAAAGCGTACCCTGCATTTCCCTAGAAGTGTCCCACATAGCAGAAATATCCTCTCAAACACATTGCTCATCCTCCTCTTTGTGTCATCGCTCTGCTTTCTGCTTCAACTCAACTGTGACCTCCCACATTCCTATGAAACAGAAATCACAACACTACAAGCACTGGAAAAATAACTAAAATGTGTTTTTCAGAGGCCTCACCACATGTACTTTCATAGGACAACAATCCCCTTCCACTTCCTCATTCCCTCCACGCCCCTCACCCCCTGTTGCCTAGCTTCTGCTGACCCCTCCTCTGTGTTTTGGTCCGCAGCCTCTCCTGGGGTGATGGGGTTAGCTGCTTACTCATGGAAATGGACAGCGATTCTGCTTAGAGGGCACTTTGCTTCCCGCTCAGGAGGCCAGTGCAGGAAGCCATGACAATAACAAACTGTACAGCACAGAGTCTCTAACAGCTGCTGCTCAACAGTCTCACTTACATATATGCAGACACACGCACCACACCATACTTTATACATACAATATGTGGCACACAGAGGCCTGTACATGAACACATAGCACAGTGCATGTCGAGGGTATGTTTGGGTAAGGTTTTACATGTGAGTGTGCTGCCAGGTTAAGGAAGCACTGACTTAGCAAAAGGGGGGAATGTCATTCTGGCTGCAATCTGCTTAAGAAAACATTAAAAAGAAAATAGAGGACATCGGCAAAGTCAGCATATTGGTTAATGATGATGAGAAGGGCCATAACCTGAGGAGATCACTTGAAGTTCCTCTGAATTTCTGGTTATCTAACTCTAGCCCAACATCACAAGACTCAGGTTTGTCCAAAGGCTTGTGATCCAGATACTGTTTGACTTAAAAGGTGGGAAAGCAACAGTTGTTCACACTTGTTTACACACCTTTCCTGGAAGGACACTCCCCTTTCCCAAAAAAACACCACTAAACGACAAACTAGTGTGGACGAAACCACAAAATTCTTTCATTTAAATGAAAATCATATAATTTCATCAGTGGTGGAGGAAGTATTCAGATCCTTTGAGTAAAAGTCCTGCATTGAAAATGTTACTTAAGTACAAGTATGTAAGTATAATCAGGAAAATGTACACAAAGTATCAAAAGTACTCAATGCAGAAAAATGGCCCCTGTGACTGTTATATTATTTTATATTATATATCATTAGGTTACTTTTACTCATGCATTGTAAAAGCAGGTTTTTACTGTTGTAGTTAGTTGAGGTGGAGATAATTTTGAACTATTTTGTATAGGACTGCAACTAATGAGTATTTTCATTATGGATTAATCTGCTGATTATTTTCTCCATTAATTGATTGATTGTTTGGTTTGTAAAAATTCTAAAAACAGCTAAAAAAGTGAAACCTTAACCTTGTTTTGTCCAACCAATAGTGCAAAATTCAAAATTGTTAAAAAATACATTTAAATAATAAAAGGAAAATCAGCTAATCCTCACATTTGTGAAGCTAGAACAATGAAATGTTTTTGCATAAAAAATGACAAACAATTATCAAAATAGTTGCCAATTCATTTTCTGTCAGACGATTAATCAACTAATCGTTTAAGCTGTCTTGAACATATTTATGTTTTGTGTGCAAAAAAAAAAAAAAAAGAAAAGAAATCTTAAATTGTAAAGTAACTTAAGCTGCCAAATAATTGTACTGGAGTAAAAAGTACAACATTTCCCTCTCAAATGTAGTGGAGTAGAAGTAGAAAGTGGCATGAGAAGAAAATACTCAAGTACAATACTTGAGTAAATGTACTTAGTTACATCCCACGACTGCATTTTATGTGTAGCGTAAAAATTGCTTTTCGATAACACACAAAGGAGAACAGGGGAGAGAAGAGAAGAGAAGAGCGCTCTGTTACTTAACAGGCTAAACTAAATATACCCACAGCACCACACTGTTCATTACCGCTAACTCCGTTCCATGCGCCATCAATCACCGTTTGGCGATAAAACAATCAAGGTTCTTCTATTCCCACACACTAAAAATTGAAACATTAAAGCTGAGGCTGGTGTAATGGAAGTCATTAAGTTGTTAGTTGAATGGTGCCATGCAGGGTTGCCAGGTCTGGCAGGTTGGCTGGGCCCAGCAGGAAGTCTGGCAGGAAGTCTTTCTTCCTGGTCTCTGGGCCTCAGCTGATACACCGATCCACATTCACAGTAACATCCTGGTCAGATTCCAGGTTGTAATATTAGAGCGTGGACCCCATGGAGGAGCTGTGTGTGTGTGCAGTTACTGTATGTCAAGCACAACAAATGGGATTATAGCACAGGGGGCTTTAGGCTCTAAACCCCATCATTAACCAGCCACTACATTAAATCAGTGTCTGGAAGTCACGTTGTCATCACTTATAAAGCTATCCCAAGAGGCCATCCACCTTGTCCAGAACAACAGGGTAGGAATGTCACTGCACAAATATATATTTAGTTTGCTAAGGAACCAACCCGAATGAATTATTGTACAGTTTGACAATCCATTGTTTTACTGTTAATCAATCCATCTGTGGATTTCTGTTACATTTCTAGCACATAACTCTGTGGTCTATAGTAGCCACAGTATCTCAGTTGTTGTTGTAGAGGCAGAGGACAAGCAAATCAGCAATTCAGCTCTTCTGTTCTGGTTCTTTGCTTTTTAAAGCCTGGAGGCTTGTTCCTTGCCTACAATTGGGGTCTGCATACACGTCAGCACAATCTGAAAATGTATTGTACATGGTTCTTCAGTCTCCACTACTACAGTAGGCTGTTTTCACAAACAATTTCTCTGACACTGGTGTCATGTAGATAGACAAAAAGGACAGGAAATTCTGAAGTCTGAGCAATTTCAGATAACTAATTGTGTATGATGTTGTCTGCTATTGTGCTTCTAAAAGCAGGAAAACACAGACCAGGTCTCCTGTTAAACTCCAACAATCCTCCTTCAGCAGACAGTCTCCTCTGCGTTAAAATAGAGAAGAATGCAAGCCTTTAGATTGGAGGACTATCTTTGGCTCGAGCTCCGAGTCTCTCACGCTACCAGGATCACATCTTAATCAGTGTTTGGAGAGCTGTCATGTACTGAAACATAGCAGCACAGAAACAGGAGAACAGAGCCCGGGGCAAACTGGAAGCTCAGACTGAACACACAGTGGAAACACACTCTCTGAACTCTGAGCTCAGATATGGCATATGGCATAATGTCCATGTGGGACTTTGCTGCACACAGGTCCAAATGTTTTAGCGAAGGAAATAAAGACATGAGAAGTGAACAGAAATGGCCTTTTGAAGGAAAGTATTCTGATAATTAAACAAAAATCCTAGACTTCCTTGTTTGTTGTTCCTTTATGGAATAATAGTGACTTTCTTTGTGGTTGTGGTATGACTTTGCCATTTCAAAGCCAGTCCAATGAACAGACAGAGACAAGAATGAGCACACAAAATCACTTGCTCCACACACTGCTAAAACCACCTACCCGGCAGTCTCTCTGCAAGGTCTTCATTAGGTTGTTGTAAGTCTCTGCGTCAAAGTAAAGCCCTTCTTCATGCATGTCCTGGAAGTCCAGATCTTTGTAGGTCGGACAGGCCTTCTCTCTCTCCTTCCGGGATGCTCGTCTCTTGTAGGTGGATCCCTTCAGGTCATATTTGTAGTGCATTTTGACGGAGCGTGGCAGCACGTTGTTCATCACCACCAGTCGGATGTTGATGCCACCAGACTGGATGCAGTACAGTCCGTAGAACTTGGGCAGCAGCGTGCGTGGATTCTGGTTCAGGTTCTGTGGAGCAAAAGGCAACAAACATACAATGCAATGACAAGGATAGAAATACACAAATAATTTCATTGATTTGGATTACACTTATTTATTACATTAATGTCATTGGGCTTTGCTTTTGGAAGCTTTGAGTTTGGTTCCTAATTTCTGAATGGCTATATTATGTTGCAAATGTCCTAATAAATATAATAGGTTTTTAGTAGCTGCAGAAAACCCCATACATGCCACTTTGTTACTGTTTATGGATTGCTTTACTTCATAAAAAATATATAATTTCATTATTTGGTATATTTATTACTAAATAAATATTGTGGACCATACATTTTCTGTTTTTATTACAATAATGTTTTACTGCTGTTTGTTGGCTCATTTCTCTTCTAGAGTCCAAAGAATTGTGACGTTAGAGCTCATATGGGTGCAGAGGGTCTTAAAAATAATTTAGGTTACAGGTATGAATAAGTGAGCTTATGAGAACGTTCACTGCATCTCATTTATGCCATTTAAGCATCTGATGAGTGATCTATTAAAATGCAACACTAAGAGGGTTTTAGACAACCATGCAACACTCAGGAGTGGAGTTTTGCCTCATGAAGCAACTTTAAGTGTCTCACCATATAGTATCCAGGTAGCAGTCTCTGGAGAAACTTGGCCTCTTTGTGCTGGACGGTTTTAATGATGAACTCGTCATCGCTGGTTAGGTAGAAGAGAGAGCCGCTGGCCCCCGGGTTGGTCAGCTCAATCAGAGGCTCATTTACCAGTGAGTACTGAGGAAGGAAAAACATAAACAAAGCAGTTAAACATTCACATTTCACATGAAATTTCACATGGTCAGACTTCTAGATAACAGCTTTACTTGGAACACATCCAGACATAAACAGCTCTAAACATATTCACATATTCAATAAATTCAAGTTTATATGGAAAACACGGTTAAACAAAGATGATTACACCACACACATCTTTTGTTTATTTGGTGCTGAAAGAAAAAAAACTGTAGTAAAGCTTCACTGGCCTTAGGGTATCTACAGTAGGTCTTGTGATACAAAAGCACGAGGTTTCTATTCAAATACTTGTTTTAGTGGCTTCATACGCTGTGGCCAAAAATATCTGAGCACCCAAATAAAGTATGTGTACAGTCGGACATTACATTGATATGTGATCGCTGAACACGTCATTCCGAAACCATCAATATGCTGCTATAATAGGGATTTGCTCCCATTCAGCCACAAGAGTGCCAATGAGGTAAGACACTGATGTTGGGCGATATGGCCAGGCTCCTTAAAATTCACCAGGAAAGGGCCTTCCCCAAACTGTTGTCACAAAGTTGGATGGAACACTGTTGTCTAAAATATTGTATGCCGTAGCTTTCAGATCTCCTTTAGTTGGAACTACCCAGACCAGAAGTACACAAAAGTACATGATTGTCCACATATTGTTGGCCATATAACGTACCAGCATTACCAGGATCTCTGTCTACATCATTCTCATTGTTCAAACAACACTAATCAGTAGCAGAAATACCAGATCTGGATCACATGAGCCCAAAGCTTATCTGTCTGCCGTCAATGAAATCTGCAGACATTTGACCATTCCTGCTGACAAACAGGCAAACAAGCCCACTAACATGGACAGAAACATAAGCTCCTCAGTCGAGGGTAATAAGGTAGCAATTACTGCTTGTCAAACCGTGGCTCAAAAAAAGCACCAGAACGGATCGAGAGCCTACATCCTCAAGTGTGAGGGAGAGACTGTGACAGCAGCCAACTGAAGAGAAGGGTTAGATGTTAATCAGTGTGTTATGAGTCCAACATGTTCAAAGGAGAGGAGAAACACTGGAGGCATCCGCTCTCCCTCTCCAGAGACTATTCCACTGATGACCGTCTGCAGTCACGTTGAGTTACCAGCACAAACACATCCGCAGCTTATTGCATTTGCATTCAGGATACTGTGTGTGTGTGTGTTCTCTCTTTTAATTAGACTCTGCTGTGTGGTTTCTGTCTGAATGAATTCATCATCACCTCAAGGACATCAATCATGAGTAGATCCTCTAAGCTATGAATTATCATGCCATTCTCCCTCTACTGCCTTGAAGTTACATTTCGTCTCTGTGTCTCCTCCAGAGCCTTTTGTCTTTCACTTATGCAGAAACAAGTTTGGCATTCAAAAACAAGAATGCAGCTGGTGTGGTTTTGAAAGGCTTGGAGGCAGTCAGAAAATAGGAAAACGGCGTCATAACATGATGAAGCCCAAACAAGATTACACAAAATCTAATTTTGTTCCAAGCAAGAAGCGTATGTGTAAAGTTGGGATGAACATGGCAACGAGGTATACTCTTGAGCAGCAAATTAAATTAACGTACAGGATGGCATGTAGAGTACATACTGTAAATAAAGGCTTTGACAGGGGTGTTTGAACAACCTTGTGAGTAATATTAGACATCCAAGGCTTCAGTCAGAGAATATTTTCACAGACAGAAACACCAGTGAATCTCTTCTCAGACTCTCTTTAAAAACATTACTATCTCTTTCTTTCTCAGTCAGTGTTTGTCTTTGATTCTGCTGGGAAATCACTGAATCATCTGCTGCTTTTATTCAGCACTGGGAGCTGGTTAAAGCCGTTGTAATGAGGGCACGCTCCGTTAACTCAGTCATTACCTCCAACATCTCCACCGCCCCAATGTTTTGCCTCAACTTCATCTTCCAATCCTGTTTTTCCCCTGCACAGATGGTATGCGACATTACCCACCCACTACTCAATAAAATACATGTTATATTCTGTCACAATTAAGTACTCACTGAGGTGGAAGATTAGCATTCAGTTAATGGGAAGTAATTCAGGAGAAAGGCAACCAGCAGGCCATTGTCTCATGTTTATAGGAGCAATGGTCTTTTTCTATTTGTATTTTTGACATGTACACATATAGAAATAATGCAACAAAATCAGATTAAGTGTTCATGAGGACAAATAAATCAACTACCGAGCAGAAATTAAGTGTGCGGTTCAACATAGAGTATGCTTACACCAGAGGGATTTTAAACAATGCAATATATGCATTGTTTGAGACAGACTGATAGATAGAACTGCTTAAAGCAATAGTTTGGGGAAAATTTGGGGAAATATGCTTAATAGCTTTCTTGCCGAGAGTTATATAAGAAGAAGAAGCTACAGCTACAGCTAGCCTGGCTTTGTCTAAAGGCGACAAAATCCAGCTACCGGCACCTCTAAAGCAACTAACTCGTTGTATTTTGTTTGTCTAATCCATATAAAAACAGAAGTGTAAGAAACAACAATTTGTGGTTTTATGTGGTGTTATGTGCGGGACTATCTCTTGGCCAGGAGCAGTGACTTCCTGGCCAGGTAACCAGCAGAGACTCCAGGAAGTCACTGTGAATGAGCATATTTCCCAAAATGTCAAACTAGTCTTTTTTTCTGGGTAAAACTCTAACATACAGTAGGTGAATTTGATCTGATGTTTCATAGTGTCTTACTTTGGTATACGATGTGTATGCTTAATTTGACTTAAGTTAACACTTCTTCCCCACACCGAAACCTGCATGCCATATGCAAATTAGTTGGTAAGAAAGAGAAGGACTGAACTTAAGCAAGGACTGGATTAAGAGTGTGCATAATCATGTGAAGGTGGAACAAATAATGGCCAGCTAAGTCTCATCCAAGTTTTAGTTTTACCAGGTAGTCGTCGGGTTTGATCCCGAACAGATCCCTGAAGTAGCGGAAGGCCAGCGGGGCGTAGGTCTTGAAGCGGAAGTCAGGATAATGATGTGCTGGGGTCAAGTTGCTTCCCTCACTGGGATGTGCGATGATAACCAAGCATGCCAAGAAAAAAAAAACATATAATGGTACATTAGATACATTATTCCAACACTAACTCAAATAAGGGGGGTGGGGGGTGGGGGTGGGGTGGGGGGTAAAGAAAACCTTTAACATTATATGAGTGAAACATGTCAGTGTGATTAACAGACAGTCATTCTCCAACCAAGGATCCAACCAAGGATCCCATGCAGGCAGCACCAGGGGGAAAGTGAAGCCTAACACCCAATCTTTGTGCCTGGGTATCTAGGCTATTGACTCCCAGTAGGTGTATCAGTGGGCCCTTGTAATGTGCTCCACCCATGCATGAACAGGCTTCAGTAAAGTCATCTGTGGGAACCCAGATTCACCAGTATTGTGGTGACAAACTGGCCTGTATAGAGTTCTTCGCCTGGAGACTGAAGGTGGCTCTGATTACTTGATCTAAAAAAATACCACACAATACATAAGCCTCGACTTGACTTGAAGACGAGAAAGGGAATATCAAATGGGTGAAAATAAAAACAGCCAACACAGAAAATAACCTACATTTTTTGTTGTCTTGTTTGGACAGTGAACCTGACATTCTCAGATGGGATTCGACAAAGAATAACCCTGTTTTGTAACCTGTGTCCGAGGGGAACACCACGGCACAGGAGTAAGCACATCTGATAAGGTTAGCATGCATCAGCCGTCGAGTCTTCATCAAATAAACTCTCATTGAAATCAATCACACTGACCCTAAATCTACAAGAAGTAGGTTAATAAAGGTTTTGTTTTCCAGGGCACCTCTAAATCTGGTTAAAATTCTGAGGACTTGGATGGTTTTCTGGGTAAAGAGGCTAGTGTGTTGTTGTTTTGTGCTGGTACCATATGCAGTAATAGGATACAGGCAACAGTCAGGCCCTGCTGTGTAACACCATACCTGTGATTACTCTACAATGAAATCTGACTGCTCTGTTTAGTGCGTGAGGGCAACAACAATTATCTATCATCAGTGACTGACAGTCATTGATGGTAACGCACGCCTCGCATGGAAACCATTTAGCAACACACAGCACCTGGAAATGTTTCATTCAATCTAATCAGAGAGCCATCTGTGTGTGCATCTGCCTGGTGAAAGATGTGTGCTGGTTGTCAGAGATACATGCACTGAGAAACAAAAAACGTGTGTGTGTGTGTGTGTGTGTGTGTGTGTGTGTGTCAGAGTGATCTGTGACATCTCCAGCCATCCAAAACTAGACTGACAGGACAAACAACAGTTGAAAAAGGAGCAACATCAAGAGGAGGAAGAGAGGGAGATGAGTGGTGAGAGGGAGGGAGGCAATAAAAGCAACCAGCCGCTCTCTCAGGATACTCTGTCACTGAATAGAAAGAGAGGGGTTTGTGTTTGTGTGCTATTACAGAACAGAAAACAAACACTTAGAGAAAGTAGAGAGAATAAAGAGGAAAATGGTTATGTCAGATGCCAGATGTAAGACAGCAATTTTTCCTCCCCACTGATTACGTTTTGTTTGTTGTGTCTTGTGTAATTTTCCATGTTACCATGTTGCCTTGATTTCTTTTATTTCAGCTGGCTTTCCCAGTGAAAAGCCGGCCCTGAAGATAACTACAACTTTCGTTTTATTTCACCTTTGTGGGAAAAGGCTTGACATCGGGTGCAGATTGAGGATAACGTAACAAGCTCGCTTTCATATGTTGTACTTCACTATCTCAGCAAAGCTACAGCAGGTTTTTAAGCGCTCATCACTATAAGGCCAACACCGAAACCAGAAGTAATGTTTGGCTGTTGCTAAGGAGCAGGACAGTAAATGTGCATGCCAAGACCAGATTTGAATAAACCATACTGAGTTTGCATATCCTGGTGCAGCATCTCAAATGTAAACCACAAAGTATTTTCTAGTAGGACTCCAATTCTCTTCCTGAAGCTTTAGAGGTAAATACAGTCTTGGATGATCCGTGTATCCGGACACATATAGAAAAACAACTAGTGAACACCTTTTGTTTGTTTGTCACCTATTTCTTTTTTGTAGAAATCTCTGTATGTTTTTCAGGCCAGACAAAGCACATTTTTAAATAGAAAAGAAAACATTTAACATCATTAATCCATTCATAGAGCTCACATCAAATCACGAGATCCTCTAAAACTGACTGCATTATCCACTGTGAGACTATAAGTGCTAGTAAGTGACATTGTCATACTGATTAATTGTAAAAATAGATACAGTATGTGTCTGAGCATCAACTGTGTGTTAATGCATGTGTGAATAGATGAGTCACACTTTCAAAGAATTCCTAGGTCTGTTTTGGATTATAAAAATGTTGAAAACAGCCTGAGATGACGGAGCGGCCACACTCTGACATATGCTTTGCACTGTGGCAGTAAGAGGCACACAGTAAGCTGATTTCACAGTTCTTGGCAGGATTATCCACTAGAATAGTCACATCCCTGCATCACGACTTAGACTAGCAAAATTCACTTTGTTGATAAATGATGATGGTGGCAGTTTGTGGTAGCAGCATCATTTCTTTGGACAGGATGTCCAGCGCCTGCAGTTTCCATTGAGCATGATTAATAATAGTTTTAAATGTTTTTATACAAGACCCAGACATATAATATGTGAGCGGGCAGACAGGCAAAGTTCAGTCTTCAGTCACTTTCCATTCATTCACTTTGCAGAGTCAGGAAACTGTCACAGCCAAAGAGCAGCCTGTTACCACCTACACATAATCTGTTTTTATGAAGCAGCTCTCTGATTCACTGGCTCTTGTGGACCAATTACTTTAAGCTTATGCAAAAATCTGGCTGTTATTTTGATGACAATGTGCAAACCATTACTGCACAAATAACTCATATGTTGAACGAGTGCTTCAGAAAATGTATACATTATAGAACATGTCATGCTGTGTATAGAAGCTGCGTGCGAGTAAGTTGGCACTAAGTAGCACTGACCTGGGCAGAAAGACACTCTCCACCACATAGAAATCTTGCATAAGCACGTCTCTGTCAGGCTTGGAGGTGAGGTTGCCCACTGTATAGCCAATACCGAGCTGAATGGCACCCTTCAAGGCCGATGATGTGGTCTAGATGGGAAAATAGAAGAGAAAACATCACATTCTTGTCATTGTTACTGCTATCCCCATTACATACACCATTGGGTGTAAACATGAATGATTACAAAATAAAAAAATCTGCAAGCCTGAGAGTGATATTACTTTTGTTTGAGACATTTTTATATTTCATTTACAGACTCTAGTTTAATATAACAAGTTGTTTTCACAATTCAAACGATGACATAGTATATGGCATCAAAATCAAGAAAGCATACCATAAATTGAGACATTAAAATCCATTACTTTTGTGTAGTACAATTTTGAAGTATAATTTCCATACAAACACATTAAAACCCAAGGTCAAACAAAAGGCTGGGACATAAACATACTAGTACTCTTGCTGCATGGGTAGCCTCCATAAAAAACCTTTGACCAGTTTTTAGTCCCAACCTGAACAGTGGTAGCCATTGTGGAGAGCCTTGTTATGGTGATATCTTAAGAAATGCTGCCATAAGCAATGAAAAAAAAAAGAAAGGAAACAAGTGTGACCAGCACTTGACTGATCTCTGGCAGCCGGTCCTGGCAGGGGTCAGGACATTATGTGCTGCACAAGGACATTTATAAGGACTCATGTGACTCACAGGCTCTGAAGTAAAGACCCTTTGGACTTGTTGGCTCTAAACAGCGGCATTCCAAAATAAATGTTATGGAAGCAGGTTCACATTCGTCTTAAGAGGCAAATAGAACCAAACACAGTGACGCTCTTGTATGAATAATCATACTTTTTTACCTTCTTGTATGTTTTCTCTCTGCTTGTGCTCCAAGGCCCTCCCATCCCATTTTCTGTTGTGGTTGACATCTGAAAGAGACACAAATGACTGAACTAAAACTATGATAAAGTAAAATTACTGGTACTAATTTCACAACTTAAAATTACTATTTCCATCGTGAATATGGTGACTGAAAAAAGTAAATAGTATAAACTTACCTTGCTTAATGAAAAGCTGTGCCAGACAAACAGCAATCAGGGCGACATCAGGAGGTTTGGATCTGTCAGGGGACCCTCTGCAAGAGAACAGACACACAAAGAGTTATTATTACACAATAAGAAACCAGGGCAAAAAAAAAAAAAACGCTCACAGCCTCAGAATTAAGTGAAGCGGCTCTGAAGTTAAGATGTGACAAGCTGAGGACGGGAGGGAACATGTCCACCAGCAAAGATTTCTTGATTAACTGCGATACGTTTGAGGCCATTTTAATGCCATCACTCTCCTATTAATCTGTGCCTGATAGGGGAGGCAATTTAGTTCTATTTCTAAACTCTCACTGTTGAACTGGCCTGCAGCAAGCTATCTCTGCTTTGACAGTCACTCATGACTAATGAAATGCTTATGTATGTGTGTGTAATAACCATCCCAACTCTTTCTGTTAGAGCCTTGTTTTGGAGAACAATACAATCCTGACTGTCAGTTCAGCTGTCGTGTCACAAATCGCACTGTGCAGATGTAGAAAGCACACTATACTTAAACATTTACTGGCACCCTCCTCCTCCTCCTCCTCCTCCTCCTCCTCCTCATGCCTGACTTCTTTATTTTCATAATTCCTTCCATATTCCGTGTGTGTGTGTGTGTGTGTGTGTGTGTGTGCTGCCGCTGCCCAGCTTTCAGCACAACCAAGTCCTTAATAAGCCACAAAAAAAAACCAGTCTGTCTCATTTCCTCATATGTTCTCCATGAATTTTACTGTACCACTCCCTGTCAATCTCTTTTCTTGCCTCCTTGCTTTTTGTACTTAGTGTGTTTTCCTCATGTTTCACAAATCTTCACTGAGAAAATGAGGCAGAGTGACACAAGTCAATGAAACTGTGACATAACTGTGCCTCAGTGTGTGTCTTCTGAGTGAGCGGGAAAAACAGGGACATGGACGAGGAGTGAGGAGTAGAGGCTTAATAGAAACACTGGCAAAATGTGGACTTTGTCTGATACGCTCTGGCAAGCCTGCAGTCACCACCTGCATATAAATGCACCTGCAGGTCTCAGAGCTTTGACTATTGCACATTGTCTTTCTGCTTCATCAGCACTTGCGGCATTATGCCCTCCAGTCACCTGCTCTGTGACCAGCAATCACATCCCCATCAAATCAGAATCTATTAGAATCTAATACACATTCAATGCAACAGTTTTATTATGAAAGTCTTACTACCAGCTACAGTACTACTGTAACCTAGTTACAATGCTGCAGGTAGTAATACTGTAAATATGTTGTAGCCATGTTTAAAAATAGTCTTCAAAAGGAGAATTGTGTCTTTGGATGAATACATGTTGGCACACACACACACACACACACACACACACACACACACAGTCAGATATTAAAAGAATGTAGCAGACACTAAACTCTTATCTCCAGACTGGGTTCTTATCTGCACCAGCTCTTCTGTTGCCATAACACAAAGACAACACCAAAACAGATACATTTTAGCCAGACACACACCTACCAACTGCAACTATGTGTCTTCATTTGGGGTATGGGTCACTGGATACCTTCTCTAGCACCTTTAAAATAATATTCAATCTTTCCCCTCTTAGGAAGGAACACAGGCACATATGGTCACACAAAACTTGTTAACTCATCCTGAATGAAAAGATGATGTTTGTCGCATGACTTTGTGTGACTGGAACTGAGGCAAAAGTCACCTGGAATGCTTTTTACAAAACAAAATCCTGTTATCAATCCTTAGCCGTGTCATTATAAATTAATCCAAATCTTTCTGTTCACCGCTGTGTAATGAGGTGTTGATCCACCTGAGCCATTACACTGTATGAGCTCTGAACCTGAGGAATGTCGATGAGCCTGCCAGCCTGTCTGGCTCTCTGCTCAGCCCTGGCCTGAGTGTCAGTGTTAAAAGGGATTGTTTGGACCTCTCTCTCTCTCTATCTCACCTGACCCCGCAACCCAGCCGGTGCTCCAACAGACTGTTTCCAGAACAATCCATGCGAGGCCCGCAGCTGCAGTGAACAACAGCAGGTCTGTTGTTCACCTCTCAACAAAAGAGAGGCAGACAGATGGTTGGGCATGAAAATGGATGGATGGACGGATCATCCTAATCAGCCGTGTCTTACCACTGTCATGCACTCCCATTGCAAATACCACTGGCATACAGGAGTATAACAAGGAAAAAAAGAGAGCACATTTACACCGTTACACATATGTACCATGATAATCTCTAAGTTCTAAGTCACAATTACATTACTGTGAGCTACAACTACAAAAATGCATCTTTGTCAAATCAATGCCTCTGGCAGATAGAGGATGTTTTGTGGCCTGGATGAGGACTAAATGGGTAAACTGATACAACTGATCAATAAAAAGGAAACTCTACTTAGAACTGGCCTGTGTGTATGTGCCTTTGTGAAAGTCAAGCAAGTTCACAAAGACTTCATACGTCATGGTAAAACTGTGCAAGACCATGTTTGCACAATGTAGACCAGAGAAACATTTCGATGGAATGGGGAAAAAATACAATCTGGGTCAATTTCCATTTCACACAGTTGTCAAGCTTGGATTTGGATTTCACATACAAGCAAATATACTGTACACAGACAAGGCAACTGTCCAGTAACTAACTGTTGCAACTGCAAAGTTTCTTGGCAAACTCACAACAGCTGACTGTGTCTTTGTCAAAACCCATACTTGGTCAACAATGTAATTTTCATTCACTTTATCTTTCCTACTTGTGAAGCACTTTGTGACTTCTGCTCTTAAAAGGTGCTATATAAATATACTTTACTTACTTATCTCTTCTCTCCGTTAGTCTCTCTGTTCCTAAACAACTCTCTTCCCGCTCGTCCACACGCCCTTGTCAAAAACTCTACCACCCTTCAAACAAACACACTTGAGTGCAGATTAAACACTGGCTCTCATGCCATATCTCCTCCATGGTTTCAGGATATTGCCAAGGGTGCCAGTCAGCTCCTGTGGAAGTCAAATAGCCACTCTGAAGCCAAGCAGTCCTGGCAAGGAAAATATGTTGCTGAGAGCAGACATGGGCCGTCTGGTATGATGAAAATGCAGATCCAATGCATCTGAACTGTCAAAAAGTCGAAGTAGCTGTGGTAATAGTCCCTCAGTGGTCTCAGTAGGCAAGGTAGTGGTAATAATAATGAAGGCAGGAATCAGACCGATCAATCAACCAGTCACCAGCCATGCTACACACTTGTTTTATCTCTTCCAATAGGGAGATCTGGTTCTTTATAATAAGGACAAAAGTGGAACAGTAATTTCCACAGTAGAGCACAACCATTTTCAAACCATCTGATCATAGCATCAGGGCTGAGAGGTATTCAAGGAGGCTCCCACAGTTTCTATCACCAGGACACAGATGCTACATATAGGTTCCTTTTGCTCTGCTTTGCTTCAGTCCCCAGATACTATTGGATTACTGCAGCAGATTGGAGACATAATGGAAAATCAATAGCAGACCAGCAATGCAGAGCGCTAAGGACTGGACTGCTGGGCTTTCATGACCTTCACAATCCCTGACTGTGAGATGTTAGATAAGCACAGATATCTGGATTTGGATGGATACAATCAAGAAGATGCATGGGGAGTCAGCTTAGCTCGGCCTGCAGGGGATCGGCTTCATCAACTTAACTGCTCTGATCCTTGACTACGGCTCACAGAAACTCCACCCAAGCAAAATTTTACTAAGACAACTTGTTTAATTGCATTGTTGTTTGTATTTTTTAACCAAATCTCTTATCCGTATCCAAAAATACTCAATATTCCAGGACCACACGCAACATGATAAAAAACACTGAAATAACTAATAGATGAAATAAAATCCCAAGTACTGTATATGCCAAGGCTGAATGTATATGTAGTGTGGGGCAGTAGTCATTATCTTTCTGAAGCCTTGCGTAAACACTTGTTCACAGTTTGGTGTGTCAGTGAGATTACATAATTGGCTTAGTTACCTCAACCATGTAAAATAGTTGCTTCTGTGAAATGTGTCATGTTCTGTCATGAATCATGCGGCTGGGAAACAAATATCTAATGTGTGGGCTCCCCTCCGCTAGCCAAGCAGATCTGTCCTATAAATGACAATAATAAACAAATTATATGTAGTCCTCCACCCCCTCAAAAACATTCAGATTCAAGAATGGCTGTGTTTTGCTCACAGACAAATTGTGAGACAGGCAGAGGAGTAGAAAATGCTTGGTGGGGGGCAGACAGAGTGAGGGGGATAGAGAAGAGACTAACACTGTCCTTGTGAAATGTTCAGTCAAAACTGAAATATCAGCTCATCAATCCCAAAGACACAAAAAGAGTCCCAATTCAGGAGCTCTGCTCTGGTTCCACCCAATTCAAACTGATTGGCTAAATAGAAGTACAAATACACACAAAGCAAACAGACAGAAATGCACACAGTTTCAACATGTACAAGTGTAAACAAACATACAGGTTTTGTGGCCCTGTAAACATAGCCACACATCTTATACACACCCCCTCTCTGTTTTCTCTCCCTGGTGAGTCCCCATACCAAATGAAGCTGTAAAACAGCAGGCAGATATTATTTTGGATTGTTTTAGGTGCGTTTTGTTCCACATTTCACTGTATCCTCCGGAGGTGTGTTTGTTTTCATCATCCCTCTGAGGGACAAGCTGTGCTGCAGCTATAGTGTCTGCCTGCGTACAGCAGGCACTATACGCAGCATTGCAGGGCTGGCAAAGAAGTGCGTGGGGACACTATATGTCTAAACAAGACAATGAATCTGTAGCCACACTGGCAGCCCATGTGGGTGTTTGACTGGTTGGATTAAACAACATGGAAACAACGTTTATTGCTATCACTCCACGCACGGCAAAAAGATTTGGCCAAAGGGCAGCATCAAATGAAAAGACTATGTTGTTGTCTAAATCAAAAGGGTTTATCTTAATGTTTAGCATGTAACATCCAGTGTGTAGCATGTATGTTATGCATGTTAACATGTGTACACATGTGTGCTAATGTAGTGTAATAATTCATGTATAGCATGTTAGAATGCTAACGTCATCCCGGTATTTTGGCATTGATCTCAGAGTACATGGGAAACTTTGGTCATAAGTTTTAGATGCATCTTGTCATTAAAGTGACATCCATCCCGTAGTTGGAAAAGTGTTGTACAAACAGACTGATCAACCCACTGTAAAAATACAGTGATTTATGTCTTAACAACATGATGCTGCAAGAAGAAGACGACAAGCGCAAAGAATGGGAGCTCTTTACAATGAGACCAGCTACTGTTCCTAATGCATCATCACACAGTGCCGAGTGTACAGTGTGTGCTGAGCACAACATAAATCTTAATACTGGGCTCAAGGGCGTGCATGTGTGGGATATACCACTGGCCAGGCAACACCAACTAAATGTACATTTTAACTACTGATGGTATTTGACCTTTTGGCAACAGCAAATAAAGAGAAACAATAGGTGGGAGGGGAGGAGGGACTACACCTACAGAGCTATGACCTTTCAAATGTGACATGAACAGAAAAAAATGACAGAGGGAGGGAATGAAAAAGACAGAGGAGGAAGACAATGGGAGAGAGAAACAGAGATACAGAACAAAAGGTGTGATAGTTTTAAATATTTTGTTGGGTGCTTCCCTAGTGATTTCTGCAACAACAATGTACAACATAACCACATGTCAAATTGTATTCAAAGCAAAGCAATTTTCCCAGCAGGACAGAAAAGAAAAAAAAGTGCACTGTAGTGATGCAAATGCAAGTACATAATCACACGATATGGAGCAAGACAATGAATATATTTTGTTTTCTAAGACAACATGAATACAAGAAATCCAGGGAGAGGACTCGGCCTGTGTACTTGTAATTCAGAGAGTGTCTCCTCTAGTTCCACTCTGCATGAAAAGCAGTGAGGGGGAGGTCACCCTCTGTGTCCAGAGAGTCACATGATTCAACTGAAGGAATGGGGGGGGGGGGGGATCATAGAGATGAGTATATAGAGAGAGAAAACAGAGACGATGTTCTCTAAAGACACAGAGGCAGGGAAGGGAGAGGCTGCCCTGATGGAGCGATACAGTACAGCACGACGCTCTCTGAGACAAGGACTTATTACAGCAGGCTTATTATATTCAACCACCAGTGATATCTACGCAAGCTAGCCTCAGCTCCTAACGTCACAGCCAATGGAAAACATGATCACATGACACAAAGAGAAGAAGAGAGAGACTTGCCCATCCCAGAAGAGGCCAGCTTGGTTTTACTCCCCTGCCCAGGAGTCCAAAGGTCCTTTTACTCTCCTTTAAGCCACAAGTGTGACAGGCAGGTTTATTACCTATGCATATCGCTGTGGGCACAACTGACTGTGTATTATTCTCAGAAGTGGTCATTTGTGGGGGTAAGAGGGGATTAGGTCACACTGCCTTCATTGATCGGAGGTCCCAGGCTGCTGAAGAAAAAGAGGAGGAATTTCATGCTGTCAAATTTCCGCATTCTTTAACTCTTTTCTCCCACTTGTTTGTCTTCACCCACCCCTCTATGTCTTGCTGTCTGACCCTTTCATTTAGTCATCTCTCCTTCCCACTCTCTCACTCTACTACCCTGAGTGGGCCTCTGCAAGCTTTGTCATTACCAAGGCAGGAAAGTAGGAGGGGGGTATGGGGGCTTAGCAGGGCCAAAACAACAACAACAACAACAAACACCACAACCTCAGAATAATCTGAATTCCTGCAGGGCTGGCAACCTATCGCTCTGCCTGCAACCCTCCAACCAACCAACTGGTATACACAAGAGCACAATTACAGGCCAATTACCGCTGCAGGCCTCCTTTGGCAGATTTTTTCGGCCTCTAAAAAGCTGGTGCCGACGTGCTGCGAGGCCAGGGAGAGGGGATCTCCCCTTTGGAGGTCATTAAGATCAAAGCGATAATACTGGGAAATTGTACATCCAGATCCACCTAAATGAAGGGTATTTTTAAGAGACCCTGACACTGGCATTTGTTAGTCTTCCCCAAATTAACATATCTCTGTGCAAACATGAATTTAGTGTAGCAGAAACATGGCTTTGACTGACGAATACGAGTCAGGTCACATCATCAAGAATTCCATAAGGTGCTGTGAATGATTGCCGTGACAATTTGTATCTTCACTCTTAAAGGGGCATTCCAGTGATTTTGTAAAGTTGGAAGACTTTTCAGAGTGATTTAAAAAAGAATAGTCACAAACTGTCACAGAGGCTGTGACATCCTGGCTTTATAGTCCCCAGAATGGGTTGAACACACAATACAACTCAATAGTGTATTTTAATTACGTCCTTACTGCCTGGCAAATGCCCAGGTCTTTTAACCTTCCCAACTCCAGTTTGTAACGCAGGCTTTGTTATAAATGTGTAGTCTCCAAGCCCAAGCCAAGAAGAAGAAATTACACAAAAGTTTTTAGTTTGTATTCTCCACGACTAGTCAACTGATCTTCATGTGTAAAATTGGTGGAGTGCCCCTTTAAATATTCACTTGACTTTTTTCACTTTCAGTATGAGCAAAGCTGAAAACACTGATAGGTTATAATGCAATACTTATTTGTAGGGAGGACCACTGTCTCTAGGTCTACCAAAACCTGTTTTTAAGCTTTTTTAATTTTACATTTTCAAGCATTTTTATTGCTATATTTTTACAGAAATTACAAATGTTGTGAATAGTTATTACATGAACTTGAAATTACTTTAACACCCCTAAATATTACTTGTACTTGAGTCATTTAAACAAATCACTTAAAAGGGGTGACTTTAAGTTAAGGAGATGATTTCCTATTTGTTATAACTGGCGTAGAGTTTATGCACGTTCCATTGCTGTGAAAAAATAATGTGGGGGAGCTTTCATTTTCTAATGAATTTTATATCATCTAGGGTGGAAATTGTTCACAGTACTGATAATAAAAGATAAGATAGTTGATTATGAAGTCCTGACTGTGTCCTGGTGGCTATCAGTAGTACATGGTATGTGCTGACATGAGTGCAGCCTGGCCGATGAATGAGGACAATAAAACAGATAACAGAGAGAGCGCAGCCCACGATGTGCTTAGGTAGAAGTGCAACACAACTGAACAGAGGTGTGGAGGCTAAACCTCACCCGATCAATAGAGTATGTGGGTCAAACTGCCCAATGACCTGTCCAGGTTTTATGCCATGAAGCACCTTCTTCTTCAGCAGTGCTTTGATTCATACTGCTGGCCATGAAAAAAAGTGCAAATTCAATTTTGATAAGCAATGAATCATTTTATTTATCTAGTAAAAACACCAAACATGCTAGTTAATGCTTCACAAATGTAGATAATGACCAACAATTCAAGATGGCCGATATTAGCTTATCAGTATCAGAGTGTGTCGGCCAATGAGTAACAAGACATTGCACTACAGAAATACCAAAGATATAGTTGAGGTCATTTAGAAACAGTGTCCCCATTTGTTTTTCCATCACAGACAAGTTTATTTTTCAACCCATAAAATGCCTCGTTCAATACATATCTTGAACACAATTATTGAATCAAAAATGTCTAAGTTGTGTGATTATGTTAAAAAATGAATATTGGCCGATATATCATTATCAGATTTTTTAGACTCTCAAATGATCAGTATTTGATGGTCAGTGATCCAGTTTAGTCAGACTATAATAAAAAGTTGCTTACTTTTTAATTTCATTAGTGTGAATGGAACACTTTTGATTTTTTGGTGGCTGGTTTTACATTTTATAGGCTGAATGGCTAATTTAGTAACTGATTCATCAAAACAGTACTAGATTAACCAATACAAAAAATAATCATTAGTAGAAACCCCTAAAGGCCTAGTACTGACTTACTGGGGAAACAGCAAAGCCGCATAACACACAACACTCATTAACCCATCAGAAACTGCAAAACTAACTGCACATTGTATTGTAGGAAACCCCACAACTGCACCAAGTTAAATTACAGTAAACTGAAATACAATAACTCCAATAATGTCCACTACAGGAATTAATACCAAGTCCTCAGACTCACAAAGATGGATGCCACATTTTGTTTTCATATACTATTTTCAAGCTGTATGGAAACAACCTACAAATAATCTTGAATCTCATTCTACAATGAAATGCACGCTCTGCTCCTTCACTGAAATTAAAGTAAGGTGATATGAGCAAATGTTGCTACAACTGAGCTGAGAAAAGAAAGAAGAAAAGAATGACACGGTGCTGAATAACCTGAGATGACAAACTCTGGAAAGAAAACAAACACTCTTGTGACGCTTTCAGCTCTTTGCAACTGGGACGTGGCACATTAGCACTTCGACCCAGAATATAACACTGTAGGTGGGAGTGAGAGAGGATCCTCTGAGAGAAGAATAAGAGTGGGTGTAGGTGGAAGAGAGGGCACACTAAACACACACAAACATTACGAGGTGCCAAATATCATTATCACAGTGGGACATTTTTTTATCAGAACATCTTGAATGTAACCAGACCCAACGTGCAGCCACACCCCTGTGTGTGGACACAAGGCACATCAGTCAGTCAGACCATTATCAGGAATGAGAGAGAGAGAGCTGAGAACTACTGTTCAGGGCACTGACTTATGTAACTTAATGAGCCTCATATGCCTGTTATTTTGGTCCTGTCACTACTAGGATCCCATGGTACAGTACAAGCACAGTACACAGAGTGCTCTTTGACCCAAATCACAAGACTGCACTAAAAACCCTATAGCTGTTAATTGCTGTGCTACCTCTTCACAGGACGCACATACAGCAGGAAAAAGACACACTAATGTTGGCTTAAGAAAGGTGGCCCTCTGCTTTGGATCAGTGATTAATGCTTACAGTTACAGTCAGTATCACTATTTAATCCTTAATTTAAGAGAGAATCAGATCCACCACAGTAAAAGCCCAAGAAGAGCTGAGAATAAATATGATTTGTGTTGACAAGATTTTAGCTCTACAGTGCTGTGGCACTTCTGCTGCTACTCAGACAGAAAATATTACATAATGCACAGATGCTGCTCACTCTGACAAGCAAGATAACAGTGCAAGGGCAGCAGGCAGCACAGCACAGGAGCCCAGGTGTTAGTCCCAAGGAGAGAGCAGGGGATTTGCATGAGCTGTTTTCCCTTTCAAACATCCTCTGCGGCAAGCTGACCAAATGGCCTAAGCTGGACCACTTGCACTGCCTCCCAGTCAAATGAGGAAGAAACAGGAAATTCATAAAGGAAGCCACAGGCTCATAATCCTGCATAACATATTGTCCTTGTCCTAAAGCCTGGCTTGAAACCAGCCAGATTTGCATGATTATTCATTTTCTCCAAACATTAGTATGTCACACTTTGATCCAAATTTAGTGACGGGTGTCTGTAATATTTCATGTAACAATCACAAGATATTTTTAACAAATTTGCTTTATTGGCCACTCTGCAGTGCAGACACACAATACTATATCATGAAAAGGGTCACAGGGCAAAATCAGACCCAGGACATAACAGATACACTTCACTCTTCAGCCAGTTGAAACACCAGGATGCTCTGTGACCAGATGTTTTAAGCTGAGATGGTTAAACTGAAGTAAAAGCAAATAAAAGCATTGTGTTCAAGTGTTCTATCAGAAATTTCTTTTATTGCATGAATTCAAAAAAATCCTGAGTCATTTCTAAAGGGAAACGTTTCTCATTCAAGTTGTTGCTCCTCAGATGAAAGAAACAAAAACTAAAACTGCACCTGCCTCTTTCACAACAGAGAGAAATCCACATCATAATGTGCCAAAACCATCTTCCTTATGACAAAGCAAAACTCTCCCTCAGACACATAAACGTAATCTTGCCTATTTAAATTCAGCATTTTGTCACCTGATATAATATCATATTATCACAAGCTCAACAGTTGAACTGCCACTGAATGACAACCAGTAAGTCCAGATCATTCACTGGACACTGCTGTTGTTGAGCTTGCTTAAGCAGCTTCCCTGCTCACTGGGCAGCTCTCAGTCTTCCAGCATTGCATACAAGATGACCAGTTATCTCTTTTTCCTCTTGCGACTGGCGAAGCTATTTCACACTCACAGCCTGGCTGCCAGGAAGAGAAATGTAGCACTTCACTGTAAAGAGCAGTGATAATGTGATAGGTACTGAGGCTCACGCCAGTAAATTAAAGGCTGGTCCAGTGCAGCATCTAATAATGTACACAGATAACATATTTGGAATACAGAAAATCTGTCACCTGGACTACAGCACATATTGTGCCACAGGGATTTAGTAACTGTATGACTGCACACATGCAGTAGGCTAGTTTCTCAGTAATTTGGCTTACAAAAGGTTAAACTGAGCCAGGTGTTAACAGCCATATCTAGACATGAAGAGATCTTACCATTAGTATTATTCTACACACATACCAGGGGGTTAAGGTGAGATTTCCATTATAATGTTTTGAGCTGACATTCTTCCTTTGCCCCCTGTGTTACAAAACCTTCGACATGCTTGTCTTATTTCCCATCAAACTAGACAGACTTCCAGTTTCTCACTAAAAGTGCAAGGCAGAGTTGCACACATAAACAACAAACTTCCTCATTAGTAGGAAACAGCAGCAAAAAGTAAATGTTGATACAGCAAACACTAGTGACTGTCCAGCAGCCACACTCTGGCGCAAAAATGGTTGCACAACAGGCTTTATCCCAACAACAGCAACAATAATTTAATTTATGCAGAGTTTAAGGGTGAAATTCAAATCAGCCACCCCCTAAAACCAAGACCAGGCTTAATTTCAGGTCTTCACTTACATTTTGTCCTTTAAATTATGGTAAAATAAGACAACATAACGTTATACCTACAATCTCATAACCCTTTTGTATCCGACCAGAAACTGTTTAAGCGCACCTGCAGTTTTTCACCTGTCGCAACACCTGGAGACACGAAACGTAATGTATGTAAGGTAAAGGTCTATGTGTCAGTACAGTTAACCTGTATATATATATATATTTTTTTTTACTGCGTACATAAATCTTACCAACGTATCTAGTGTTTCGTACTTGATACATCAAACTTACCAGCCAATCGTCTATTTCTGATGTAGTCGTGAAATAATATTTTCCTCAGAGTGGCTGCTGCAGTCCTCACAGAAAGCCCTTTACCCAAGCAGTCGATCCCCCACAGATGAATAAATGCGTTTAAGAAAAATATACGCAGTGTGTATTTCCACCACTGGCTGACAGTGTAAAAGATTCACTCCTTCGCTGAGAGCAGCAAGAAGCCCTGTGCGTCTCTCCGTCCCTGCCCTGCCTCTTTACATACAACCATGCCATTCAGAGCACCACTGGATACAAAAATGACACGCGACTCGAACATGCCCTCTGCAGGCCACAGAAGACTTCAGTTTCTTCAGCAACAATAAAGATTTATTTATTTCATTACCTAAAATTAGTATAGCAATAATATCTCTGTTTTCTCTCCCAACTGTATTAGTAGTTTAGAAATCCTTGACATATTTAAATTCACACTTAGCTCCTGGTTGCATGATATGAGAGTTTTGGCATGTCTCTGATGATAACATATAGTAACTTGTGGTGGGGGCTTGTACAACAATAAAATAAAAAAGTAGCCTGTTTCATATGAAACATGTTTATTTGAAACATAAGAAAATTAAAAACTTTAAAATAGAACAACAAATTAAAGCAAAAAAGGTAAGGCTGCAGCTCCACAGTCACATTAGATACACTGAGACAGAGAGCTGCCATCATCCAGGAGCAACACGAGTATCTCTGAAGGTGCAAAAAGTCATCTCAGAATTAGCATATTTACATCAACATTTGCACATACAATGGGCTATATGCTGTCCATTTAATGTTCACTAACCTTTCACTGGTTTCTCAAGGGCTTTGCATCTCTCGTAGGGGTACAGCCACACCAGAGTCTATTAAACAAATTCTTATTAAACATGAGGATATGTTGGTAATGGTAACATAATATCACAATAGCTAAACATATGAATAAATTAACTTTGTGAATAACAATAATATATTTCCATTACCTTGCTGGCTGTTGATTTTGCTCTCCGTTTCGTCTCTTTTTACAGAAATGCAGAGATAATAAGCCTACTATTAACAGTACTACTAAACCACCTGTGAAATCAAGAGATGAATATTTTGATGATTGAACCAATAGAAAATAAATGCAACACATAAAATTTTGATCTCACCTGATTGTCAGCATTTGAAAGACAAACATTGCAGCCCTGAGTGAAAGCAAGAAGACAAAGGATGGCAGAGTAAAAGCAAGACAGATTAGTAGCCAAAAGCATTATTTTCTTGAATTTAACAAATAACATGTCATGGCAGACATGGCAGACACGGCTGACGTGAAACGTGAAAGAAAGATTTACCACTGGCTGCTGTTGACAGTTGCTTATCCAGAAGCTGAAGAAACATGGCATAAGCAGACAAAGTATCAGATTTGCTGGTGTTTAGAACTTACAAACTCCAGCAACAATGGATCCATGTTTTCCGTGGTCATTTGGCGTACCCTCTGTGGTGACTGGTGGTGATGTGATAGCTAGAGGAAAGAGGAAAAACTCCAGTCAATGGTCAATCAGAAGAGTGAGCAGCATGATGTAAAGTGTGTTTCTGCAGGAAAAGCTTACCGCTGGCAAAAGCACAAATGTTGCTGTGATCTAGTTGAGAAAACAAGAGAAGTGTTAGAAAGTGATATTAGACACAATAGCATCATAAAAAACATCAGAAAAGATATTTTACCTGTATACAAGTGACTATTTGTTTAGAAAAATGTGTTAGGTGTGAAATTCTAGTTTATCATCGGTATGAACACAAAACATAAATATAGAATCTAGTTTGGTGTCAAGGGTGTTTTCTGTTGCTTTTTGTGAGCAGTACACTCATTTAAAGTCGCAAAAAGTGACCGCAGCAGACAGATTCAACAGCTAAAATATGGATGGTAAATTTTTTCCAACATGAAATTATTAACATACAGTGCCCTCAGCTGGAGCAAACAGCAGTGAGCACGACACGGTATGAAGCCAATGAAACTCCATCAGAACAGGGATACTAAATCTGTGAAATCTGTTGTTTTCTGGGCCATCAAATGAAAATGTAAGTTTTAATAACATTGTGAATGATTGCAGGAAAATCATAATGCACAGTATATTAAGGGCTTTATAAAGTAAATGTATATATACCTGTACATTTTTCGGTGTTAATATAACCGGATTGTCCTTCAAATTCACAGTCAACATCTGTATCGATGGAAACGAATGCCCGACCATCATGCTGGCAGACAGTTTTGGATGGTGGAGCGCCTGTGCAATTTGCGATGTCAGTGCCACTGAAGAGAAGCTCGTCCTTGCAATATACTGAAGTCACATAAGTGGCACATCCTGAAATATTGCAGAAAAACATCTGCATAGATATGTTTCCACCTGTAACATCAAATAGTTTATCTATGAAATATGTCACATAAACTTTTTTTTTTTTTTTATCATGAGTGGTGTAAACAAGAGAAGACATACGTTGACTTGCTGTGACTGGAAAGCACTGAGCAGGCACAGCAGAAATCAGCAGCAGAAAGATGACGGTCAGCTCTGTCAAGGCAAAAACAAACTAAATTAAAGGCTCTCTGATGGTTGACATTGGACTCAGTTTAAAGTTGGTAAATTGTCAGAAACCTACCATTCATGTTAGAGATCACACGATCCTGGTGCCTTCTACTGTTGCTTACTTTTCCTCCCATACTTCCTGTTGGAGATATAATTTCCCATCAAAACCTCTACAGTAAGAAACGTTAGAGAATTCCTAATTATTCTCTACACTGACACCTGCCTGTCATCCTCCCTCAGTCAGAACCAGTCTTTTCTTTCCTCCGTTTGACCTTCATTAGCTACAATATTCACAGCACACCACTTCCTCCTCTGCTGGTTTGCTTCAACTCTTCACTCTTTGATATTTTTCTTCCATATCCCCACTACTAGCTACCATCGTTGATTTCTCATATGACTTTAAATATCTGTAACAACTTCCCCTATCTATACTACCAAAGCACACCAGTGACTCACTCTTTAACTGTCTGAACTTGAACTGTCTCCCCTGCATCGTAACTCTTTTAGTCATGCTTGTTTCTTGTACAGATAGATGAAAGGATTTTTGTCTTTGAGATATTTCAATCTTAATAGTGAACCTTTCACATGGGCAAAAGCTTAAGAACTGTATTTCTATCAGCTAGAGATGAGGTGGTATTTACGGTTACTGTGGTGAACATGTCTATTTGTTTCAATAACTGGAGAAAATGCACTTGGAAATACACTCAGTTGCATGGTCATTTTGGAGGCTGTGGTTTGTGGTGCTATTGAACTGTATTGCACTATAAAGACAAGCATTTCTGTTCTTTAGCCTGCCCTCATTGAAATAAATGGGTTGGATACCTGTCAGTATAACACAATACAATTCAACAGTACCACAAACTGCAGCCTCCAAAATGATCATTCAGTTGAATCTCTGAACCTGACTTACATATAACCTCCATGAAGGTAGAATTAATGCAGGACGTTTAGCAATTCATTCCTGCTGTTGTATCAGACAGACTGAATTAGTGTTAGCTAGGTGTACCTAATAAACTGCAGCTAAGTGTAAAAACACATGGGTTTTCTCCAAAACTAAATCTAAACATTATAATTTTGACGTTTAAGCACAGGATAGCGTCACATCAGTCTCTAATCCCTGCACAGCGAGTCAGACTGTAGGCTACTCTTCTTTGATAGCGGTACAATCCATGACACTTCACAAGGATGGCAGCAAAGGCATTAAACTTGAATTTTACGGGTCAAACATGAAAACCGAGTCACTGGTGCAAACTTTAGATATTACATAGAACTAAACAGGTGCGCACAGAGGGAGTTAGCTTATGGCTAACGTTAACAGTCTCATCTGGCTGCTGCGGGAATGGACTCGTTTCAAATCACTCACCTTTAGGGTGCTAACTTTACTGCGAGACGAGTTGCAGTGTCTGCCTCCCTGATGCAACTGATGAACGTGTTTGTAAATGTGTTTCGATATAATGACTGATATAAGCTACCATGCCCGCTAATCTTTGAATACCCGAGTACCTACCTGCAGACACACGCTCAAATATCTTCAGAGAGACCGATCTGTCACACAACTTTCCTTTGGGCGTGTCCGAGACGGGAGGCAACTGATCTATTATATAGCAGGGCTATTTGAGGCTCTACTTCGTCACGTGATTATACGAGTTACTTCACTTGAAGGTAAACTAGGCTACGACAAGTGACCGACAATCACGGTCATCTTCTTAATTTCCTGACAGACTCCACCTTCATCCTGCGCTGCTGTCGACTCCCCTCTGTGAATGCGGCTGAAAACTGGAAATCATCATCATTGTCATGGGTTACTTTTTCAGTTCACTTTCCAGTAAAGCAGCTCTAAGTTAAAACCTAAACCATAATAATTTATGAATTATGACATGAACACAATGCGATTAAGGCAACACCTGAGATCCCAGCATGCATTTTAAAGTTACAAACCTCTCCATACTGAGCAGTTGGCTAAAATAAAATGTGCATATGAAACGGTTTCGCAGAGAGTTGCCTTTTGCATCATCAAACGTCTGCAGTTTACAGTTGATACAAGAAATTAAGGTCCAAACCGAGTTTAACAAAAGTGAAAATATGAATGGTATTAATGATGATATCAAATGGTGATGAACCTTTCATTCTAGTTCTGGCTTTACAGAGAATTACTTAAAGCTTACCAAGGTAGAGAATTACAGTAAAGAAACACTGTGAGGAGTAAAGATGCAGATATGAGTCTCCAGCAGGAAATGTGGGAGGAAGTGTTAAGCTATAGAGAAGGCAGCAGGATGGTTTTCTTGAGAAGTTCAGAAAGTCTTCTCAGTGCTGATCTCTCTTTGTGTTGTGTCCAGTGTCACACAATGTCATGTAGCCTCTAATTTAGTTTGTATTTTTGTCATGACAGAGCTGACAGATAACTTTTTAAAAAGTTACATTTGAGGCAGACATGTTCTAAATGAAAACATAAATCAGAATAGCAGTTGCATGTGAGTTACAAACCTCTCAAGTCAAAGTTGGCTAAAATAATGTGCATAAGATATGAAATGCTTTTCCAGAGAGTTGTCTTTTTATCACCATCAAATGTCTGCAATTTACAAAAATATTAATAGCCCTATTATAGTAAGAATTGTCTCTCACACCTTGTGACATTTGAAAAAGAAGGAAGTGACTTGATTCAGCACTTTTCCTAACAGAGATGAATGCATATAATCACTTACACCAACATAAAAATAAACAATTCAACGTTGTAAGGAGTAAAGTGTTTTCATATGTAAAATAAAATGTGCATTATCTTCCCAGAACTCCAGCCTTGATGCATAAAACCTAACCTCAGATCACAGAAGAGGCCTAAATGTAAGTCACACTTTTAGGCATCTGATCAACACTTGTTAGATAGATGGCTCACATTTATTTTTGTCATCTAACCACACAAATGTCAAACAGTGGAACTCAGTATAAACAAACACATGTAAACTGATCAGTCTTTAACCATTCATTCACAGTTCACCACAAACGGAAATAATATACATAATTCATGATGGGTCATGATGGGAAATCCCCCCACAGTATGTGCTTATTCTACTACCAGCAGAACACAAAACACAGATTTATATTGTGAGAGATTATCTTTAGAAATCTGGAGCCAGGTTGATGAATCATTTAATATCTTTGATGTGTGATGAATCATTTAATATCTTTGATGTGGAAAAAGCAATTGGAAAAAAGTCTGTATTTAACAGAGGAAATAAGAAGAATGTCCATTGCTGTTGTTTTTCTTGGATGCATTTTAAGAAGGGCCGGTGAAGGGTTTGATGAGACCAAGATCCATAGCTTTGACCAGGCATGTGCGTGCTGCATCGATGGCCTCCTGCCTCTTGGGATTGTCCTCCGCCTTGCCAATCACTGAGAGGATTTCCAGCATCTCACTCTCAATCAGCTTCTTGGCCAGCTCACTGTTGTCTGAGTTGAGGATGTTGTAGACAATCACAAGGCCACGGTGCTGTATCTTAGGGTTGGTATGAAGACATAACCTCTGCAGGATCTCAAGCCACTGGGTGGTCTGTTGGGAGAGATCAGCCAGTGACAAAGTTTGTGAATGTCACATGCTGCTTTTCAAACTTGGTAGTTTGGATATTTTTTTAACACTGGCTTAAAATGAGGGGTTGAGAGACTTAGTGTGTTTATGACTCATGTATTGTCATTTAAAGGGGATCTCCTCTGATTTTATACGTGATCAGTTTACTAGTCACAGGGAGTAACTCTGAAAAAATGTAGTGTGTCTGCAGAAGCTTTGCTACGTGAGAAATGTTTGACGATAAAGTACTACTGATGTCATGATAAATGTATGACTCAGAGAGAGAGAAAGACTGCATTACTAAGTGGGAACTTGGAGTTTGAAAGACACAGGTATTTACCAGGCAGGGAGGGTAATGAAAATATGCTACTGAGTTGTATGATGGGAAGTGTAGGATCCATTGTTTTTGGAGGTTGACCAATAGGGACTCAAAGTGACGTTATCTCGACCTCTGCTTCCTCCATTTTGACCACTTTTTTGTGAGATACCATAAATGTGAATGAAATGCTCCCAAGTGTCACAAAAGTTTGCTAAAGTATTACAGATTAATACCATAATGATTTTGTAATCTCAGTCTACACAATGCATCTCTTGCCACAAACACAGATAATGCAGCACTGCATAATGTCCCAAACAGAACAACCAGAAGAGTAAAGCATCAGTGTCTTAGTTGTTCCCTATGACATCACATTCAAAATCAAATTCAACCTGGACCTTGACTCTTGAGTAAGATTCAAAGTTCAATTAGAGATATGGAAGAAGCAAATGCAGTGAGCTGCAGTATAGGTGTTAGAAAGGCGTGTAGGTGTTTTACACAGAGCCATGTTGTGTTGGGTGTTAACCAGGTTATTTGCTCCTGTGGCATCTACCAGGTTGTGTAAGTTATCAGTTCCTGAGGGAAAGCTAACCAGGGGATTTCTAGACATTTTCATAGTGGGGCACACATGCTTTCAAAACATACTCTGATGTGACATTATAATTCATATTCTACAGTAAAACCACTACTGAATGCTGCTGTACATACCACCAGGGTCAGTTTGGTGCAGAGCTTCTTCTGAGCAGCAGTGAGCATGGCCAGAGCTCCAGCTGCAGCTACCTGAAGATTGTCGTCATCCTCGCCACATAGCAGCACCAGCAGCTTCATTTTATCATTGTCATCTTGCAGGTAACGATCTTGGACCTAAAACACACAGAGTTGAATTTTTTACACCTGTTGGAAAACTTTGCTTACACTCGGTTTGCACTTGTTGACTATGTGTCATCCTTTGTTATGGGAGGTTTTTAGCTGCTTGTCTGTTCTCACCTCTTTACATGTAACAAGGTTGCACATGCATTCAGTGGCAGCCTGTCTGATCTGGTCATTCTCCTCAAACATGTAGTTCTCAATCTCTGGCAGAGCTTTCTCCTTTACAATCTTCACTCTACAAAACAGATGAAGGTTAAGGTGAAAAACAACAATAGGGCAAACCCTGCAAGCTGCAGCGAAGTCACTTGCAGGAAATGAGCTATTAAGCACCACAGTGGCCATAATATCATGTGATGGTGAGAAATGTTACCTTAGTTTGTCACTGTAACCAGCCAAGTTGGTGAGGCTTCTCAGAGCTTCATAGTTCTCCATTCCATCTCTGTCTGTGCTCAGAAGGCTAACTAAAGGCCGCACCACCTCATACACCTGTCAACCAAGAAAGACAGAGAAGTGAATTTTTAAAAGCCCTTTGTTGAACTACTATGAGGTAAACATCAAATCAGCAGAGATACATACTCTTACTAATCTTGTTAGTCTCTGAAAGAGACTGAATAATAGAGACTCTGAAAGAGTAATGAATAATAAGGTAAACCACTCGCAGAACCAAAAAGACTAACACGGCGCTGGTTAAACTGTCCATTAACTCCCAGCATATAGAGAGACAAAGAAAAATAGGCAAAGGAAGGCAGTGGCAAAAGTGAAAAAGTGAAACATCTGTATCCAAGGGGAGATTAGGAAGAAAATTATTTCCATCTCCCTTCCCTCACAATCATATCAAAGGGGACGACCATAGAAATAAACAAAGCAACTATTGTTGCACGTCTTACCCTCTCACCAGGGAAGGCAATTTCTGGGTTGGAAATAGATGCAATCTTGGCCAGGGCATGGCTGGCTTTCACCTTCCCAGCAACTGTCCCTTCCAGAGCAAGTGGTATCAAAGCCTGAGGGCAGAGCCAGAAGAACAGTGGGGATGTTTCACACAAACCAGTTTGTCCAGTTCATTTAGTTGTGACTTCATGAAGTGTTGTAGATTAATTTGTCATCACTCACCTTTCCACCACCTTGGGCAACAATAGTACCCCGATCTCTGGGATCCTGTGACAATGACAAGAAAACCCTGAAGATAAAAAAATGAAAATAGATTCAACAATCATATATTTCTAAGCAATGTTGCAATTTAAGGAGGAATGGACAAGAAATTGGATGCACTCATTAGTGTTTTAGCTTGCATCCCCTCCTCTCTGTAATGGAACATTTAGAAATAAATTTAAGTAATTATCTGTGGTGAGAAAAATGCACTGTATCAAAATGGGAATGACATGACTGAGCTGTGGCCAAGCTGGTGGTATGATTCATGACATGACATGTTGTGATGAGTCAGATGTTTTTGGGGAGATTCCAGTCAGTTCTATGACATGTTTGATTTTCACTATGAGATGCTTCCTCACCCACCTTGACAACATCTCCTTGGTCTGGTCGGTGAGAATGGAGCTGTCTGCTTTGACCATGACAGCAAGAGCTGATGTGACTCCAGCCTTCAGCAGCCTTTTCACTCTCTTCTCAATAAAGTCCTTCTTATCCTGAAAAAAAAAAGTATACAACGTGTGTATATGCATGCATATGTGTAACACTTACTGCTCTACTTAAGTCAATTAATGTATGTGGTCTGCTGTATGAGAGGGTTTCCTGTCCTTCTTATACCTTGGGGTGTTGCTCAGGCACGTGTTGCTTTGAGAACTTAGCTAGTTGAACCAGCTCAGGGATAATTTCCTTCTTTTCATAGCAGTTGGTGCAGTTAACCAGGGTGCAAGCTACTGCATACAAGACTGTCTTATCCTTAGACTAAAAACACAGAGAAAGGAGAGAGGTTATTTCTAATATCTACTCAGATATACTCTATGTTTCTTTCTGTCTGTTATTTTCATACCTTGGCCAGTTCAAACATGGCTTTCATGGCAGGCTCATCCTCAACAAAGTCATCTTTCACGTCAGCATCATTAGTCAGATAAGCAAGACCCTCGATAGCCCACTTCCTTGTTTTGGTATCAATCTGGGGATTACAGAGCCACCTAGAAGAGTAAAAGAGGAAACATTTAACAGTAAGTGTATTTAGTGATGAAGAGAAGTGGTAGGATTACAAGGTACAATAACATTCTAATACTGTATAGCTATTGTAAGGAATTATATGCGTACGACATTTTGCATCAAAATCAGATAATAACTAATAAGGTGTTTAGCATATATTTCAAAAATACTGATACTAGTATCTGTTTTCTCATAGATTTTCTACATACCACCATCTATCATTATGGATAATAACCTGCTAGATTCTAGCACAGTCACTTTAACAATCTGTGTGGGAGTACTCACTTTCTGCACTGCTTGGCCAGCTTCTCTGTGGAGCCCTCAGCAAACTGCCTTAAACTGTAATCATCACCTCCAGCTGAACCCAGTTTACAGAGACCCTAGAGAGGACATGGACATGAGTATATATATACATACCACACAGTCAAAATCTATAAGTTGTGTAGTTTAACTTAACTTCTTTATATTCTATGTTTCAAAGTGAATAACAGGACTTTTGTGCCCAGCGTAGTTGAGCAACAGTAGCTGTTCACTATGTTCTTACTTTCCTGTACTGTATTGTATTGTTCATACTTCTGTTATGTTTTCATATTGTGTTGTATTGTTATTTTGTATTGTGCATGGGCTGCGGCCAAAAATAATTTCTGACCTGCATTTGAATAATAAAGTTCTACTCTTTATTATTCTTTCCTAGACACACTCACCACCAGCGAACGTATCTTAATCCTCTCGTTCTTGGTCTTCTTGTAGATGTCCTTGAGCAGTGACACACCGTTGGTGATGATGAAACTGGCACGGCTCATCTTCGAGGAGGAATGGATCAGCGCCTCCACCGCAACCATCTGGTCCACCTCACGTTCTGAGCCACACAGTGCCACCATCATCTCCATTATGCCTTGCCGTCCAACCAGGGCGTTACCGACATCAAAGGGACCCTGAAGCAGCCCTGAGATGGTGTTGATAGCATGAATGGTCTTGTCCATGTCGTTGGGGTCAATTTTGGATCTGGGGAAGGAGGGAGGACAAGGGAAAGAAAAAACATAAGCGATGACTTAAGTTATGTTGACTTGGTCTCCATTTAGAAAATCTTGGCCGCACACTGGTAAATGAGTATTCTGCATTTTATGGACTTACTTGATGTATTCATCACAAATGTCCCTGAAGTTGTCTCTCTCTGGGTCACACCTCAGGTCGTCATAGAGCTTGTTGAGGAGCACACTGGCAATCAGCTGTGTGTTTTCTGTCAAGGGCAGCTGGTCTGGCAGTTCAGGAACCTGACCACACACCTTGAGGATCTTCTTCAGACCTGGAGAACAAACACATATATGCATATAGATAGCTCATGTGACGGAGTCTGGGATGCAGGCGGGAATAGACTGGAAACCATATAAGTGACCTGATGCAGGTGTCTGGCTCACCGTGGTCAATAGTGAAGAGGGTCTTGGAGTTGTCTTGCTCTTTCTTGTCTTTGCGAGGTACATTCTTGCACAGGAGGTTCAGCGCCTGGTCTCTGCCATGGCCAGACACCTTTTTACTAGCAACCATCTCCAGCAGAGAGAGAAGAATGGTTTTCAAGTCTTTAGATGCATCTGCAGAGGGACAGATCATAAAAAAGATTGTATGTCTCAGTCAGTTGTGCTGTGAAAAGAATACCAACAGCAGCATAGCTATAGTCATTTCTATAGGGTAAGATTAAAAATTAAGCACTGAATAAGTGTCCAGATGTTACAGATACAGATGATGATTCTGTCTCACCCAAAACCAAGGCCTCTTCTTTCCCATATTCCCTTTTATCTCCACCAGTGAGGGAGTCGTTGATGCACTGGAAGAGGTTGCAGGTTGCCAGTGCGAGCTCCTCATTGTCAACAGCCATGATGCTGCACATCTTATCAACGCCCACCATGTGAACAATGGCCATGGCCTGTTTAGGGGTAGTGAAAAGAAATATACACTAAGTACATTTTGTGAGAAAAATGAAATGCAAATAATATGAAACAATTTCTAAAGGGATCATATAGGTAGGGGTAGTACTTTTAAAGTTTGTTGTGTTTGGAAAGGGCTACACAGTTGACATTGTTGTCTTTGTCTTGAACTCTTTGATTTCCACTTTCACTTTGCCTTTGTCTTGACTTTTTTTCTATGAGCATGCTCACCCTAGCTTTGTGTCCTGTGCACATCCCTGACAAAGTACGAACAGCAGCCAGGATCATCTCTGGTTTGCCTGTCTCTATCATGTTGAGCAGCAGAGGCACTCCATTATTCTGGAAGATTCTCTCTGCTCCGGCATCCTCTCTCGACAGCACAATCAGGTTGTTGGCAGCCTAGACATAAAAGGATAAGTTGCAGAAGTGAAACCACAACTACGTGGATAGACATCCTAACAAACAAAAAAACAGGAAGGTGATTTAGTCTCGTACTGTCAAAAATACCCACTTTTTCCTTCTTTTCTTTTTCCATTTCGTCATCAAGGAGAATGTCAAACATGTTTTGCACCCTTGAATCTGTGGAGAATGTTGTCTTGAGCTGTGGAGAAGAAAGGTAAGATAAGGAAACTTTCATCATTTCCTGATACTGACATATCTCAATCATATACATGCAGTCCTTCTGTCAAGTTGTCAAGCCAGAAGATCACTGCTGCTGATTTAGGGTTGCTGAATGCATTTATGTAAAGTGATTTGTGTAGTCTTACACTGTCCTGTATGAACTTGTGTATTGTTCTGTTTATTGCTGACCTTGGCCTGGATGTCTGCTCCCAGCCTGCGGAGAGTCTCTAGGAAGGTCTTGTTCTTTGGTTCGAGGGTGGCACATCGCTGCACGTCCTTGAAAGCCATGTCCAGTTTTCCTAGCTTCTCCAGAGCTTGGCAACGCCGATACAAGGCTTTAATATCTGCTGCATCAACATCAATTGCTACATAACAGGAAGAAATAGTCATAATAAGTTTCTGGCTTTTAAATGAATGTTTTCATTGTTTTTGGTGTCATTGTTGCTATTGTTTGGTTTGACTCTGCTTCCGGTGTTGGTTACCTTTAGATGCATCAGATGCTGCACTGACATAGTTTTCCTGTAAGAAAAACAGAAACATTCAAATAAAAGTCTAAATTTGCCACAAAACAATTGCAAATCTATTTGATATATGTTTGTTTTTGTGCCGCTTTACCAAACTGCTTACCTTTTTTATGTAGCATGCAGATCTGTTCCTGTGAATGACAGCAAGCACTTTTTTGTCCTTGCACACGTTGATGGCTTTAGTGTAACACTCAATGGCCTTGTCGATATCTCCTGCCTGAAAGTGTTTGTTTCCCTCGTCTTTTAACTGGATCGGGTCTCCCATCTGGTCGAAAAAGGGAATATCAGGCATATTAAATCTACAGATCTTATAACTTTTTCAGTTAAAATCCAACCTGACAGGCAACCCTTACATTTCATTACTTCTTGTGTCTGACAGTATTAGCTCACCATCCAAAGCACAATTTAACAATTTCAGTGTCATCAATCAAATGTAAATGTAATATTTTAACTATAATAAAGCCACCAAACCTTCATAAGGAAGTCACACATTCCAATCACATAAAGAGTTTTCTGGATACAAACAAATATTTCAAATAAGCTAAAAATTAAAAATAAATATCTGCTGAACAGTTTTACACGTTTTTTAGGTACAGAGTATGTATGTAAGTATAGAAGCAGTTCGAAACCTATACAGGCGTACAGTACAAACCCTTATTTCACATTCACCCTGGAGAATAGTAATCATAATCTGTCAGAATAATGATATTATTTAAAACTACTGTAGCATTAGAAATGATTTTATTCTCACCATTGTTGCTAATCAGTGTCCTCCTGAGCTGGGTCTCCTGTGGCAAATGGCCATGCACATGCTATCTCTAACTTTAAATGGCCTCCCCTCAGGCCTTATTTGGGAATTGTCCCGTACCCCAGTCGAAGCCTTACCACTTTCCCAATGGACACCATCTCCCACTGATAGGCACAGTCTATCCCCCTCTGTGTCCTTATCCTAAATACTGCCTTACTGCATACCTGAATGTCACTCAAATGAAAAAAACAGATCTCTGTGGAAGCTGTACAGTACCTTTAGGATTGTGCGTTGCGTGTCTTGCTCTGCGTAGATGGTCTGGACCTGGTCTCTAGTGTTTGTTACAAACTTTTTCTGTTTTATGTTACCTTCCCCCACCAACTCCTCAATTTATATTTATAGTGGATCTCAATGAGGTGGGACAGAGCCATGGTGGACCATCCATTACACATAGGGGGTTCACTCCAAGCACATTAAAAACTCAAAGAACAACTGTTTTATAATGGTCATTATAAACCATGATTACTTGTGTTGCATCAAAGGTCCTTACAGGGTCTTTGAATTATCCAGTGCTTTATGAATAAAACAGTTATTTTCCATTCAATAAATCCTGTGAGAGTGACCCCTTAAAGATGGTCTGCTCCTGATAAGGTCTATTTAGGGCACAGACAGCTGAGAACTCACCAGCAAATGCCTGATGCCAGTGGCGGGAGGGGGGTTTAAAGTGGGGGTGGGGGGCTGACAGCTGTAGGACCACAGAGGAACATGGTAGCTTCTGGAAAGAGAATGATCTCGAGTTGGGGTTAAGCATTTTGTTGTGATGGTTAGGGGTTATGGCACATGGCAGCTCAAGGTGCTGTCCATTGGAGAACAATTCCAAACTACCAAATAATCAAAAAAATTCAAATATCCACAACATATGGTGAAATGAATGCCATATAAACTCTAAAATATGTTTAATATGATTAACCACACTATTAAGGTTGGAAGTGTTTTCATTTTTCATGGTAACTGTGGGTGCTTTCTGGTTTTACAGACTTTGTGTGGTTACTGGTTGGCTTGAAAAAGAACATGTGTTTTCCAGAGAGGCCACTGCCTATTGAATTTCTGAGTTTCACATGCATTTCACCCTCCCAGTGACTCATTCCTGGCAGGTGAAGCAAAGTGACAGGCAACACCAAGTGTCATTGAGGTAGCACATGTCTGTATGCAGCCATCACCAGATCAATGGTACAGTTGGCAGTGACAAGGATTGCAATGCATAGGCATTCCAAACTGAGGGAAAAACTACAGAAATTGATTTAAAAAAAACATTTGCATGTGAAAGTGCCTTTGCCCACTGGGTTTTGGTTGGCCTCTGCTTTGCCCACTGTGTGTTTTGGTATTTTACTGTATCAGAAAATTGCTAATTGCCAGAGTCAGTGGATGTCTGGCTTGAGATAATCTATCTGGGTGATATTTAATTTAACTTTATTCAAATATGATGTGCATATGTCCTCAGTGGAATAATTTAGAGTATTTCCAGAAGGTTTTTTTCTATTCTTTCTCCTCACTACCACTCCTCTGTTACCAGGAAGTGAGAAGCCATGGAGAGGAGACAATATGCAAAGTACAGAGCATTTGGAACATTTTCTTTACTACTCACTTCATCACAGGAGTAAATGGCACTATTCCCAGTTTTTGTGTGTTATGTTGTTGCCAAATAAAACGTTTTTTTGTCAATGATTTCCTATGTCAGGTGTGATTATAATGATGTCACACACACGCACACACACAAACGTATAGTGATAATAAGCTTGGGCACTCTGTTGATGGAATACTATAAAGAAAACCTCCAATTATTTGAACAGCAGTCAAAATGGTTGCATGAAATCTGTCCCTTGAATATGTATTGGAAGCAGGAAGGAGTGGTTCTTGGAGCTTGGGCTGTATCCTATGTGGACTTTTAGAGCCTCTGTGCCACCAGGTGGCATAATCAATCCACTACAGTAAGAGTGACAATTGTACACTACCAAAGTGGGATTAGTGTGCCACAATGGTGGAAGAACTATTCAGATTCTTAAGAAAAAGTAGCAATACCACATAGCAAACACAGTCTTTTACAAGTAAAAGTCCTGCATTAAAGATTTTACTCAAGTAGATTCAGCAAATTGTACTTACAGAATCAAAAATAAAATAACTCACTTTGCAGAAGTATTGGTATAACATTAGTGTTATATTAAGATATATTATATTATTGCATTAATTATTACTTATGTGTTAATGTTTAAGCAGAATTTAAAGTACACAGTTGGTCAAGGTGGAGTTAATGTTAACCACTTTACATACTGTTGGGTAGTTTACTGTATAACAATGCATCATATTTTATAGGTTAGGTTTTATGTACAGTGTTAGTCTGTAAAGTATTAACTAAACATGTAGAGTAAATGTAGTGGAGTAAAAAGTGCAATGCCGCATTTCCATATAAAGTGTAGAATATCTTGATTGAATGCACTTGACTAAATGTACATTCCACCACTGGTGTCATAAATATCAAATTCACAGGTACCATACTTTGTACATCATATGTCCTTTCAAAAACGATGAAATGCAGTAGGATTTACGTGGTAGGACAGCCATTGTATTATTCCACAACAACTGGATTTCCTGTCATTAGATAGGTATGGTGACAGGCCTACTTGCATATAAATTATCTAATACCTCCAAACAAGTACCAGATAAAACTACAAGACCCAATTAGTTTGAAAATGCAAATATGAGACGACCTATCATATGTTCGTTCAAGCAAGGATTCAGAAGTGTAGGTAAAATTTGACGGATTTTATTTTGAAAATGCCGGACCGGAAATACTTTGCTATTCTTGGTAGCTACGTAATGCTAGCTCATTCTGTTGCCTGCATCTTCCTCCCGATCAAAGACTGCCAAACACAAGAAGCTGCATTTACCCGGTGCATAATAAGTCTGTAGTCCTGTTTCTGTTAATTGTTTAAGTAATGTAGAATGGCGTCGTGTTTTGGGAAGATTGTCGTTGGCACTTATGTGGAGATAAAGCGCAGTGATGGTAAGTTTCGCCCTGTCTATTCTTTCCCCGTCGCACTGTGTAAGTTGTTTGAGGATCTTTGTTGCTGCGGTGCTGTTGAATACAGCAACCGTTGTTCCTGGCTGCAGAGCGTAACGTTCACGTTAGCTGCACGAAAACGTTAATATTAGCTGTCAGGGCGGAGTGCTTCAACATGGCCAAAGCCTTTGAATGAGCTCTTACCTTTGTTAGCTAACGTTAGCTTCTATGCGAATTCAGGAGACATGTCGTTAGCAGTTAATTCATATCGTTAGATAACATGAAATGCTTTCAATTGGAAGTTAACGAAGCTAAAACACGAACAGTGCTACCACTGTATAACTTTACTTAAATCGTTTATTCTAACAAGGAATTAAAATTTAACATTAGCTAAGCTAGCTGAATCGCTAACCAAGCAAACGATAGAGAGCAACATTAGCTATCCGGCTAACGCTAGCTAATGTTACCGGCTTAATTACAGCAGTAACGCTGCAGTGAAATCTAACCCCGATCCATTGAGTTAACGAGTAGTTTGCTCTTTGGCTGTATTTTATGCCGTATGTAATTCATTTATTCAAGTTATTAGCTAAATGTTTACTGAGCTAGCTAACGTAACTAGCGTTGGTTGTTATGGAAACCCTCAAATTGTCAAAAAACAAATCAAGATTTTTTTTTAACATGTTCAAAGCATTTGACATGCTATTTATTGATAATAACACCATAGATAGACGCACCCCTTCTTAGTAGATCTTAGTAGCTAACGTAACCTAACGCTACATTGGTTTTGTTAGACAGTTGTGGTTTTAGAAACTCTTTGATAAGATCACAAAAATAAGTAAAATCAGTTTATAGTTAAATGTAACGCAATCCCAGGATAACGTTGGCATGAAGACAAACAGTAGTGTATGAAACGCATTTGACAGCCCTGTGCTTATTACAGAAGTACTGCATATTGTAAACTGCCATCAGGAAGAAGCTGGGATTACAGTACACTCACTTCAACTTCACTTTTTTTGAAGGGTTAGCAACAGAGGAGTAGCTAGACAGAAACAGGGAGAGGCAGCTTGCTGTATGATTCTTCTCTATGTGAATGTCAGCTTTATTCTGCCCTGTGTAGTTGTAGAGCATTGCTTCAGGGCAGCCAAAGATGACTGAAAAGTTTGTGTAATTCCTGCTGGCCCTTCCAGGATTAGGCTACACCCAGTGATCTCGTACAAAGCACTTGATTGAAAATAAACAGTTCAAAGCTAGTGGAAAGGGTTTGTTTTTAATTGTTGTATTGGTTGTTGCTGATGTCTTCAACTCCATCATCCCTGAGGCATTTGATTATACCGTCCGACTCCTCAATACCCTAAGAACAGGTGTGAGATGTGAAAGAAATGCTTAGCAGGCCTAGAGAGGGAAGCTGTTCTGTCTGTCCATTTCCCTGCTGGTTGGTGTTGCATCCAGAGCAGGGATTGCCCTCTCTCAGGGGGGTTGGTGGCGAGTCTGGTTCAGATTCAAGCCAGATTCAGGCCATTAGCCACCACCCCATCTGTTGCAGCCAGCTCCCTCGATTCTGCCAGGACTCTCTCTAGCTCCCTCTGTGTTTTTTCCCTCTCACATTCAGTCTTCAGTTTCAGCCCTGTCACATTATGGATGTGGAGGGAGAAGTTGTTCTTACTGTAAAAGATGCTGTCTTGGTGATGGTGTGGAGCTAGCTTTTGTGTCCCTAGGTCTATTAGGCCTGGCTGCAATAGGTTAGACAGGCCCCCTACATGTCCATTCTTGTGTATGGTGTTACTGTGGCCTCTGTTCTCAATATAGCCTGTGCAATTGATAATTGTACATTTCTACAAGCAGCAGCCTTGCTTAGAATGCCTTTTCATGGAGAATTGCTCTTACTGTTACATTATCATGTCTTGAACCCAAGTATTTTGGCCACATATTCTGTTCATTATTGTTTTTGGTTTAACGTCTCTCTCTCTCTCTCTATCTCTCTATCTATCTATCTATCTATCTATCTATCTATATATATATATATATATATATATATATATATATTTCAGTGTTTTATTATTGTCAGTGTCATTATGTCAAGACACACTGTTTTATGTTAACAGTAGAGATGAAGTGCTGTCAACATGTACAGTAACGATGACGCTGTGTGCTGGTTGATGACACAACAAATATCATAGTCAGCAGAGTTGGGAAGTAACTGTCAAGCTGGTTTACCTGTCCTCTTCTGTGATTCTCACAGGGACGGGCAAAACTAAAATGTGTGTACTTTAGGTATGACAGTGCTTCAAATCATATATATTAATGAAGTTAAGCTTTACTGGGTGTTACGTGACAAGACTTTTCCACACAAGTGGTTTGGAGGAAGTTGTTGCTCTGCAGCATGTTGTTGAACAGAGTCATATCTGTATGAACCCACAGAGGAAGGCTGTGGTCTAAAACTTGACCCCTGACATTAGCTGATGCCAGTCACATTTTTTTTATTACCAGCAAAAAACTATTAGCAGGAAGCAGCAGTGATTTGGAGGGCTTTGCCTGACCCTCTGTTGTCTCGGTAAATCCTCTGAGTGCTGCAGTCACTATTGCAGCAAGACATGCCGTGCTCTCAACACCCTCCTTATCTAGAGGTGTGACACCAACCACGTTGTTCCAACAACCGCCTTTATTGTTGCTAAGGTTTTTTGGAACCTACCATGTCACAGTTCAACAGTGGATTATTTGCACTCATGTTCATGTCTGACTGTCTTTCCACAGTGCAGACCTTGCAGTTGTTGACATAGTAGTTACTGGAGTGCATTAAAGAGAGTTGCATGCACAATCAAGACAGCAAACCTGAATAAATGAGTGGGGAAACATAACAAGATTCAAGAATTTATTGTCATTACACAACAATTTACATCAGCAATCACTGGCAATGAAATTCTTAAATCCCAGGCAACAAATACAGATGCCTTCAAATAGGACACTCATGCAGGACACGAGGAGTGACTGAGCTTCACAGTCACTAGATCTCCATCTGATTGAACGCCTTTAGGAGATTTTGGACTGGCGCTCTCCACCACCAAATGAGGGAATATCTTTTGGAAGAATGGTGTTTATCCCGTCAGTAGAGTTACAGAGACTTGGAGAATGAATGCCAAGGTGCATTGAAGCTGTTATGTTGGCCCAACACCTTTTAATATTTCACCCATCTGTTTGTAGTTGGTTTCAAGTGTTGAGAATAGTGTTGATGTGAACTGAACTTTTTTTGTAGCTTTTAAACCAGGTAATGCCAGTTTAAGTAGATAGGCTTGAAAGGCTGCAGAAGCCCCACAGTGTTTTATTGTGAATGGAGAAGAATTTTGTTATTTAGCTCTCATGAGCTGCCCTAATGAGCTTTTGTCATCCATATTGTAATGTTGTGGCTTACTTGCATGTAGCCTCAATAAATATTTACTTTACCTTACTTTCATTATGAGCTCTGGGGTTTGAGCACTGGCTGTAGTTGATTTACTAAATATACAGAATTAATTATTTTCTTAATATATGGGATATGTCTACCTTCTTAAGCCAGACGTTCCTGGTCTTCAGAGCACACTAAAGATTTCTTCCCAACTCTCCCTGTTTTAAGACAGTGGACTTTCTTTTTTTTGCGTTTTGCTGATATAAAACCACTGTATGGTAAATCAGTGAAATGTTGAGCAGTTGAGAACACTAAAAGCATCTTTGCTTGCTAGTTCCCTGTGTGTCTCCTGAATAATGGATACAGGAACATGGTGTTTCCCTGGATCGTGCTAGGAATTTACAGCATACAGTCAGATCCACATAGACAAAGATGGGAGGGCTGAGCAGGCTCTTAAAAGCTGGTATTATTGTGCTGCAGACAGAGAGGCGGAGAGAAGCATGCAGGCTAGCAGCAGCAGCTGTGCTTGTCTCTATTATTGGTGATTCTCTCCAACGGGTCATTATCAAATCTCATAGTCAGATCTTACTAAGATTAGCCTCAGCCTATTGCCTTGCTTTCATTTGAAACTTAAAGGATCCAACTGCCTCCTGATGTTTGAGGTGTTGATGCTCTCTTGGTTAGTATTAATGTGAGCACAGACAGGATTTAGTTTACTAGGGCATCATTCAATACTGTGCTGTGTACCGAGTTGTTTTCATCTTTTTTAGTCAAGTGTTTAGGGCCAGATGATATGATTTGAAATCATGATCACAGGTAGGTAGATATTTTAGACACTGATTATATTACAAATTTAGTTGGTTTTGAATTACAGCTTACACAGAATCATTCATTTGGACAATAGAAATTTGTAGAATGATTATATAAAGTCGAATCATTGTGAAATGATTAAGCTGATAAACAATAGTATTGAATCACTGCTCCGCCGTACTTGTGTTAATATAGTTTTACACAAAACAAGTTTAGATAAACTGCACAGGAGAGCTAAAATATAAGAAGATAACGCTACACAGGCCCTTGACTGACAGTGACAGTGCAGCTTGAAATATGAACACAGCAATTGACTTATCATATCATATCATTGACCACATTCTCCAAAACATATAACCTGTTTCAGGTTTTTCCATCCTTGCTGCATTTCCAAATAAAGAAACAGTTCTCATTTAGCAGGACCAGGTAAAGATCTGATCAGGCTGTGGTAATTAAGCCTCTTGTAATATACCCTACTAAATACATTACCTTGCTAATGCGCAAGCTAAGGCACTAATGAAATCCATTTTATGTTAACCTGTGTGTGTGTATGTGTGTGTGTGTGTGTGTCAGAGAATAAGAGAGGGAATAAAAATACATTTGTATTGATATATATTTAATTATCCTTTTTTTTTTAAATCTCTTTTTCATTACTAAAACATGAGGTGGTTAATAGCACAGGGCCATTATCACTGACTCTACCTATAAACAATTAAAATATTGCCACCATTATTGCTACCAAACTTGCCCTAAAAAAGTTTGGGCCCTTGTTTGGGCCTTTTGTAAGCACTACCTTCCCTTTTTTAGTGTTAGTCTGCTTCATATCTGATGTTTGTGTTTCCCCCGTCTATGATACTTTCACAGGACGTATACACCAGGCAATGGTGACCTCATTGAATGAGGACAATGAGAGCGTCACAGTGGAGTGGATAGAAAATGGAGACACAAAAGGGAAAGAGGTAAACCACCATTTATTACCCCTCAAAGCGACAGCAGCACCAGCACTTGCTTTTATTTTCCACAGCAATGAACAATGCACCCAAAGACATTCAGGAGCTGTGATGATTGATTAGACAACCAGCCTGCATGTATTACAGTCCCAGTGTATATCACCCCCTGTACGCCGATGTGCATGAGCTAACACAGTGTAACTTTGGTCATATGTCCCACACAGTGTATTCTTACCAGTATATCCACCTTCTCGGCAATGAAGTCTCATTGTAGTAATTTGCTTTTTATATATATATATCTCTATCATATATTTGCTACAGTCTGTCTCTCTGCTTGTTCGCTTACAGGGAGACTTGTTCAATTTCACAAATTAAAACTGAGCTGTACTATGTTATAGAAATGACTTGCAGTGCCTCTAAAAAGAACTATGTGCACTTTTAAATTGCTCAGTTTCAGGTTGCTCAGTTTTCTAGGATCGACAGAGTATTTTTATATTGAATGTTTATTTTTTTGTTAATGATACATGTGTGAAGTTTAATGAATACATGAATAGAGTGTATTATCCCACTGTCTAATGCCAAACATCAATTAATTGGCATACATGTAATCAGTTGGTATTAATACTCCTCTGTTTCTGGACAGATTGACTTGGAGAGTATATTTGCACTTAACCCAGATGTGGCTCCAGATGAGGAAATTACCCCTAGTCCAGAGACTCCACCCCCACCTACACCCACATGTGTGAAGGTCAACAAAATTGCAAAGGTCAGTACTGGTATGCCACCCTATCTGGCAACAACTGCAACAGATCAGTGTGATATGATTTGGATTGTTTAAACAAAAACACAACTTCTTTGTTTTTCTTTTGATTCTCTCCCTCCATTTTACACCCTTCATTCACATTATAGCCAGAGTGCATCTAAAATGCTCAGACTTGCTCAGGTAGTTATGTGGCTGCAGTTTGCTGCACCTTAATATAGATCCTGGATCCTTCTAAGTAACCAACTAATTGGTCCTGTTAAGTACAGTGTGTATGGTGCACATTAGATTAGGGCTGCTCCATATTGCCACATAAACACTGGGATTATTTTGATAGACATTGCAGTTGTGATTTAACCTACTATATAATACAATCTTCTTTTCAGTCTTCAACATATAAAACATTTAAAGTGAAAACTGTGAGGCAAAAGATGTTGTTTGAAGATGAATAAAGTTCTTTTAATTTACAATGTGCAGTTTAATTTGACAGAAATGGGGCTATGCCACTCTAATACTGTAATTTTGCCCTGTAATGATTTTATAATTAAAGGACGTTTGGATTGTGTAGCTCCATAACCTGTAAAGCAGATAAAGTAGATCCAGTGATTAAGTGGATCCATAACCTGTACAGTAATCATCCTCACAAAAAATATACAAGGAGTTACAGCCTTTTGTGATTTGGACAAGGAATATTCTCATTTATTTTTTAAAGATACATTAAGATGGGTGCCGTGGCAGTATCATCACGAACATTAGTGTCAATAAAGGAGGCCTCTGTACTTCGCATTAATCTGATTCTCAGACTTGGTCTATTTCTGTATCGCTACATAACAGAGGCAGGCGGAAGAGGTTGAAAAGTAAATAGAAAAAGGACGTGTTTCCCTTTACAGATCCAGAGTAGCTATGAAATTTATAAAAGTGAAATTAGGAATCACTTAAGCCTAATCCTTTTATCCTGGAATATCTTACTGTAGCTTTTGTTGTTTCTTGCAGAACCGTCGGACGATAGCACCTACTAAGAATGACACTCCGTCCAGGGATAATAGAGGTTTGTTTCATGCGGTTCTCTGGGAATTGTTATAATAATGTATTACTCTTAAATATTGAAAATGAACTTCGAAATCATAAAGAAAAGCAATGGTCAATACATGCAAAACACATCAGTGACCAATATTCTTAGTATGCCATTGATATCTCACACATTTTAAACCTGCTGTGTCACAATCTTTTATGATTAGTTGACCTAAGATGTATAAACGTATATACGCTCAATTTCCATTTTGTTAGGTACACCTAGCTAAAACTAATGCAGTCTAATGCAACAGCCCTGCAATAAAATGCAATCAAGGATTATAATATTCAGTTTTTGTTAAAACTGTTTTACAGAGGTTTTGATTCAACTTTATAGTCATTTTGGAGGATGTGGTTTGTAGTCCAGCTCAAACATGCTGTGTTGGCAGCATGTGTGTCAAAAGGTCTCTTTTTTTTTTAATCTTTGGTTTTGTGTTTTCAGTGATTCCTACCCGGGCCAGACCCCTACAGCCTCAACAACCAGAGCCTGCACCACCGCCTCCACCCCAGCAGCCTGCACAGCTCACTCAAGCTCAGACACAACAGCAGCTGCAGAATGGTAACATGATCAAAACAATAATGTGTTTTTTAATTAACCTAAGCTGTGATCTAACTGTGACCTTTCTCAAGAAAGTAGTATTTTCAGGGAAGCAGTTGTAAGCATTTGACTAACTCTCCCCCACATATGATTTTTTTGAAAAACATGTTGTCATGGTGAAAAATGCCATCACTTTTCAACATTTACAGTATTTTTGATCAATTGATTTAGGCCATCTTCAGAAAACGGACGTGTTATCATAACTTTTTAATATCTCGTGTTTTTGTTGACCACATGTTTATCACAGAATCCTCACATCACCCGATATCCAGAAAGGAGTTTGGACAGCTTTGTATGTATTACCTGCATGTTCCCCCTTGCCCTCAATGTCTCATGGTGATTCTAATCGAGTTCCCAATAGAAACTGAGAGTCCTCTAGTCTTACAAGGAGATTGTACACCCAAAATGTCTGCTAGATAGTATTCAGAGCTGTGGTGTGGTGGTGAAGTAGCACAAGCCCAATCCATCCAGCAGACAGGCTTTCTGGGTATTAGACAGGGAGTAAAAAAACCAAAATGTTTGTGCTGCTGTTGGACTGCGCTGTCTTTTCCCTCTCTGATTTCTGCTGAGTCACACACAAGCACACACGTGGAAAAGCCTGTGGCGCTGTGCGTTACTCCTCAAGGCTAAGACAGCAACAATAACCTTTTTCTTTACCCTCCATTCCTTCCAAGCGCTCACTGTCATTTGATGAGCTAAGAGGAGAGGGAGGGAGGGAGACGCCTTGTTGCCCCTCCTCACCCCTCAGATCCTCCACCAACAGCCTGTGAGACCCACAAGTAGTGACCGTTCTGCATCCCTCTTATACTGCCTTGTCCTGGGGCTGACCCAGCTCATCTTCTCCTCCCAGATTAGAGCAGATTATTAATCCCTCTGCTCTGATAGTCTGGGTTCTCAGGGACTGGAGCCAGCAGGTGGCCAGGACTGTATTACAGGGCTCTGGCCAGGCTTTGCAGTGGGAAGCTGGGGCTGTAGCAGCGAGCCAGGGCTAATTAGATAACACTGGTTTTTAGGAGCTCTGCAAGGAATCAGAAGTAGCTTTTACTCACATGTTTGCTAACTTGTGTTCTCTTATTATGGTTTCTAATACTTTGTGATTGAAACAACATTATTTGTGGGTTTGCTGTGCTGGGAGATTTGGAATAACCTTCTGTTGATTGCTGGTTGATTGATTGAAAATGTTCTAATCATACTTGATTTGAAACCACCTCTAATTTTAATTGGAGTAATTGCAGTAATACAAGGCACATATGCTAGTTTTAGTATTCCCTCGTCTAGTTGTGTTTTAGGATGCAGACAGAAGGAATAAATGAGAGCAGATTTTGAACACACTGTAAAGGCCTTTTGTTGGTTATGTAGAGAAAGCAGCCAGTGTTATACTGGAGGCACTGTGTGCCAGCCACTGTATCCTGGTCTGTGCTTGAGCACTATCACTGTTCTGCTTTGTTGGAAATAGCCCAAGGTCTTCCTTCTGTTTGGAGGAAGACCAAGAGAAAGGAAAGACTCACTGAGAGAAAGATACTGCTCAAGCCAAGAGAAAAGAGTGAGCAAGTAGAAGAAACAGTTTGGAAGAGGGATGAGAGAGGAAGACACCTTTTTTACAAAGAGAGGCTATCGACATATCCTGTAAAAGGTAGTAGAGTTACTGTTTCTCTTGTCTTTATGGCAGCGAGGAGGAAGTCAAACTGCGTGAAGGAGGTGGAGAAACTGCAGGAGAAGAGAGAGAGGCGTCGGCTTCAGCAGCAGGAGCTCAGGGAGAAGAGAGCTCAGGTACATCAATATTATTCACCTTTCTCCTTCCTGATTAACAAAATATATTTATTGAGTCTTGGTAACCACTTGCGTTCTTGACACTGAGATGATGAATTGAAAGACATGAAAATAATTTTCCTATTAGTGAATAAGCTGGCACCTCACTCTGTCACTTTGTCTCTCCTTGTCCTCCTTCAGGAGGTGGATACCACCATCCCTAACTACGAGATCATGTACATGATCCGAGAGTTCCGAGCCAGTCTAGACTACCGGCCCCTGACCACAGCGGATCTGGTGAGTAGAGACTGTGGCTTCTCCTTCTCTCCTGATTGTTCGATGTTGACCCTCAGCAATAATAAAATAAAATGTCCTTCTCTGTTGCACGCAGATTGAAGAGCACAGAATATGTGTTTGTGTGAGGAAACGTCCACTCAACAAGAAAGGTAAGGTCTTCTATCGGTAACAGCATTATATGTCGTATTCTATTAAAAATGTTTTCCTCCAAAGTATAAATGTGATTAAAAGTCTTGCCTCTGCTGTGTTCCAGAGTTGTCCATGAAGGATTTGGATGTGATCACCATCCCCAGTAAGGACGTGGTGATGGTTCATGAACCTAAACAAAAAGTCGACCTCACCCGCTACCTGGAGAACCAGACCTTCCGCTTTGACTACGCCTTTGATGACAGCACCGCCAACGAGATGGTTTACAGGTTTGTAACGGCAAATCAACAAACAAAGCAAGCCATTAGAGCAAGCTGTTTCATGTGCTTGCTCTAATAGTTCACAGAGGTTACACCTGACTAGTCAATATGATGAGGATAATTTATTGTTTTACAGAACTGAATTAGTGACATGTTTCTTGTTTGTGTACATAATGGTTAGGTGTTATATCTTGATTTTGCTGATGGAGTAGTGAATGAATGTGCGTTCTGTCTTCTCCTGCAGGTTCACTGCCAGACCTCTAGTGGAGACCATTTTTGAGAGGGGCATGGCCACCTGCTTTGCCTATGGGCAGACAGGCAGTGGAAAAACGCATGTGAGTTACACGCAATGACTCCTTCGAAATGCCCAAACCACATCACTTACTAGGGATCAAACCCAGTTGTTCCTGTTGAGAGTTTTGCTATATCTTATTACCCTTACATATCATTTGAAAATAATCTCTTCACATTTATTGTACTGTGCACTGTATTATAGACTATGGGAGGAGATTTCTCTGGGAAGAACCAAGACTGCTCTAAAGGAATTTATGCATTAGCTGGTAAGTCAATGAGCTTTGTTTAGTGAGTAAAGGCGTTCAAATAAAGTTTGTTTGGTTATTATAATATAAAAGGTTTGGTTTGCTCTGGTGACATTTTTAGATCTGTCATCTCTTTTCATGCAGCTCGGGATGTATTTCTCATGTTGAAGAAACCCAACTACAAGAAGTTAGATCTACAAGTGTACGCAACCTTCTTTGAAATCTACAGTGGAAAGGCAAGTGATGTGTAATTGTTTGTTTGGTTTTTGCTTCTGTTTTTTCTTTTTTTCTTTTCATAAATAAAAGATTAACCAAAGCTGACTGTGTGTATGCATTGCTAGGTGTTTGACCTGCTGAATCGTAAAGCTAAGCTGAGGGTGCTGGAGGACGGGAAACAGCAAGTGCAGGTTGTGGGTCTTCAGGAGAAGGAGGTCAAGTGCACAGAGGATGTCCTGAAACTCATAGACTTGGGCAACAGCTGCAGGTATAACAACAGAATCTTTGTCTTTTTGAAACTTTATCTAGTTGTTGTTGGTGGTGGTGGAATTCTTGTATTTGTTCAGTCACATCATAACTCTGTGAAACACTTATTTTTGTCCTGAATGAAATGAGTTGGTCACGTACTGTGCAAATGTCTCGTAATAGAATATCACATAAATTCATGCCATTTTTTTCTCCTAAAATTGTTCTTTTCTTGCTCTCTTCACTGTTGTTTGCACTTTATCTTTACGTCTCCTTCCTCTCACTCCCAGAACATCAGGGCAGACGTCGGCAAACGCCCACTCATCTCGCAGCCATGCCGTATTCCAGATCATTCTTCGGAGGAAGGGGAAGATGCACGGCAAGTTTTCCCTCATCGACCTCGCAGGGAATGAGAGGGGGGCTGATACGTCGAGTGCCGACCGCCAGACTCGTCTGGAGGGAGCTGAGATCAACAAAAGCCTGCTGGCTCTAAAGGTTTGTGGGCAGCGATGGCAGAAGCTCTATTTTAGACCGCCAAGTATTTCCTGCAACTTCAACAAGTTAATTTTCCTATGTTTTGTGAACAGACAAAATACACGGTAATATTAAATGGCTATTTTTTATTTACCATATGATGTGTCTCTGCTTTTCTTGTTTCCAGGAGTGTATCAGGGCTCTTGGCCGTAACAAGCCCCACACTCCATTCAGAGCCAGTAAGCTCACCCAGGTCCTGAGAGACTCCTTCATTGGGGAAAATTCACGCACATGCATGGTCAGTTCATTGCCTTCATTAATATCCTATGTCCATGTCCTCATTTCTCTTCCAGATGGCATTAATTTGAACGATCTTCTCTTTCTCTGCACAGATTGCAACAATTTCTCCTGGTATGACATCCTGCGAGAATACCCTCAACACACTACGCTATGCTAACAGGTGGGAATATGCCTTGGAAATTATGCAGTGTTAAGAAATTATAGCTCCTTTTAATTCCATTATAATCCCCAGTGGCTTTTGTATAGAAAATTTTTAATTAGCGGTACCAATGATGTTGTAAATTTCTCTGCCTACTCTCAGTAGTTCTGTCTGACTCTCTCGTATTCCTTCTCTCTTTTTCCGGCTTTGTTTCCCTCTCCTCTCCCGCCCTCTGTGCGCTGGTGTGGCTGGTGCGGCTGTGTAGAGTGAAGGAGTTTGGGATTAGTCCGTCGGACATCCCCTTCTCCCAGGGCGGCCAGGGGAGTCGCCCTGAGCACTCGCCCACCAATACCTTTGAGTATGATGACTTTGCTGCTACCTCTCCTAGCAGGTCAAGCACTCCCCAAAGCACAGCACTGCACACACACACACACACACACACACACACACACACACTCACACACAGTGCATGCACTCCCTGCAGGTATTTATTACATTATTATATATGTCCATTTTAGCAGCTTTCATTCACTTCATCAGCTGTTCACAGTGGAAAACCTCCACTCTCATCTTATCCTTCCTAGTTTTCATCTGCATGAAAACACTTTTCATCCTCCTCCCCCGCTTTGACTTGTGCTTTGACTTTTATTTTTGGCTGCAGACATAACTGTTTCTTTTCACTGACTCCTGAAGAACAACACGTCCGTCTGTCCTTATGGGTGTGTCTTTTATTTGTTGTGTGTGACACCATCAGTGGTGAGACCCGGATGTTGGGGACGACTGTGAAAGCTGGGTGTGATTAGACAGAATGAATATATGGCTGTTTAAAACTTGATGTAATAAGGTGTCACCTGCTGTTTGGTGCCATTACTAACACTAAAACATCCATGAGGCTTTTCAGTGAAAGCATCCAGGATGAGCTTTTGTTTGAGCCGACTCTCAGCACGTAATCCTTCTCACATAGTCCTAATTAATGTACCTGCAGGTCGGGTATACGGCGGTAATACCTCATCAGATCTGTGAGGCCTCATTAAACACGAGCTCTGACCAGATTCCATCCCTTAGTATTACAAATTCCTATGGGTGGCATGTATTGGATTGCATTATATTGCACAGGTGAACCGGACACACTGCACTCTTTTACTGTGAATCCAGTTAGCATGCCCAGTATGAGAATAAATGGATGAAAGTATTACATTAGAGTACAAACATTTGCAGAGCCAACGCAGTCATCTTTCCCCATGCATGATGTCACTGCTGTCATGATGCCACCATCCTGTGCTGTTTGTGAACACTTTTGACCGCCCAGTTAACGCCATACCCCGACTCAAACCGCAGCCATGTTGAGAGTGGGTCTGCGCTGTGAAATAATCGGTCCTGACCAGCTCAATGTCTGCTCTCTGCAGGGTGAAGGAGCTGACAGTGGACCCCAACCAAGTGATGGAGGGGGGTCGACCCAACATCCATGCTGTCAACCAGCTGGAACTTTTGGACGAGGATTGGCTGAGTATCTCGCCGCAGAGAGACGACCTCAAACTGCTCTGTGAGCAGAATGTAAGCACGCAGGGTCTGTTCTTTTAAATCGAAAGTTTATTTACTGTTAGGAGTGGACAATATGGATAAAATTCTCTATCACAGAATATGTAACCTCATATTACAATATCAATATACAGCATATTGAGGTATAATTAATTTAGTGGAATATTAAATAATGTCTGTTTTTGGCTTAAGTACCTGTCACCAATTATATAGACCATTTAAAACATAGAAAAATGTTGCAAACCTGCCGTGAAACACAGCCCCTTTCTTTCCCAAAACTGTTGTGATCACACACACTCAGAAGAATGGAGATAGATTATAAATCTGCTATTAAAGGGGTGTGAAGTTGTGGCACATATCGTGTATTCCATCAACTTATAGTTGAACAGCAACATTTGACCTCATCTTTGAAATAGAGGCAGGTTTCAAGGACCTTTTAGTATTTTGTTGCTTGTGAGAGAATCAACATTATTTAGAAGTGAACATTAATGTCCACTGGCATCCAGAAAAGGTATCTGTCATGTGTTCAGTTTTTGTTGCTACTGAAGCATGTTAACCCTGTTTCTGTGTCCCTTGTTGACCCTGTAAATATGTTACTCAGGAGGAGGAAGTGTCTCCCCAGCTGTTTACCTTCCATGAGGCAGTGTCTCAGTTAGTGGAGATGGAGGAGCAGGTCCTGGAGGACCACCGAGCTGTTTTCCAGGTCAGAACACTGAAGAAATCATACACGACTCTTTAAATACTCCAGCTCACCTCTTGTCATTTTTTATGTCCACATACATGAAGAACTTTTGTAACTTTTCTATACACATTGATGAAGGTCTGCAAATACAGCGAGTCACACTTAGAAATGTCTAAACATTGCTGATGACTGACACATTACTTATCATTTTTGTAACAAGGGAGTTGTATTTTCCATGTTCTCTGTAGAAACTTAACACTTCTAACACGTGCATTGGTAACCTCTGTGTGAAGGCTGTGATAATTAAAGGGAAACTCGGTATGTTTAAACCTGGGCCCTATTTTTACAAATTTTGGGGTCGAAATGAGTAATACTAACCAAATGTTTTGGAATTTAAACCCCAAAATTTGTTAAATAAATAAATAAATAATAATAGGGCCCAGGTTTAAAAATTCCAGAGTTTCCCTTTAAGGGTTCATTCTAAATATGCACTTGTATGTGTCCTCGGTGAGCAGGAGTCTATCCGGTGGCTGGAAGATGAGAAGGTGCTGCTGGAGATGACAGAGGAGGTGGATTATGACGTGGAGTCGTACGCCACTCAACTGGAGCAGATCCTAGACCAGAAGATAGAAATCCTCACTGAGCTCCGAGGTATGACTGAAGCACAGAGACGCACATTACGTCCTGCACCGGCAAACACTGCTCACTTTTTTTTACGATGTCTTTTCCTCTCCGTCCTTCTTTCAACAGATAAAGTGAAGTCATTCCGCTCTGCTCTCCAGGAGGAGGAGCAAGCCAGTAAGCAGATCAATCCCAAGAGGCCACGTGCTCTTTAGAGACTGGAAGCTGAAGAGGCTTAAGTGGCACATACAGAAAGAATAACCACTAGATGTTTGGCACAACTTGGGCTGTCACTAGCAGCTGTGAAAACACGAATAAAAAAGGACTGTCTGATGTACCAACAGGCTCAAGGAATTGCATTTGTTATGATCCCTCTCCTAACAAAACTGGCTGTTCACTCACTATGATCTTGTTAGAAAACTTTGGAAGGAAAATAGTTTTATTTCCTTCCCTATTAGATTTTTTTTTTTTTTTTTAAATGGAGAATGTCTAGTCTACCCTCTCTGTTCTTCTTAAATTATTTTCTTTTATACTTGTTTGTACTTTCTTTAAACAGAATATTTTTGACCTGGTTTCAGAAGAGCTCGTCATTGAACATGTTTTAAGGTTTACCACACAGAACCAGTGTTTGATATCTGGTTGCTCTGGCTGACATGTCTGCATGTGCACTCTGTAATTGCGTATGTACGCCACTGTCCTCGGTTTTCATGCTTTTGGGTCATCAATTGGCATTGTAAAGTCATACCTCATAAGCAGTCTCTTCTCTCTTCCTTCCTTCTCAGAGCATTTACCAGTTTGGAAGAAGCCTTTGACCACATTGTGCTTCTTCCTTTCTTTCCTTGTGCCCCCGAGAGGTTTTTACATGTAGTTTGCTTCAGTTTGTGCCATGTCATTCTGTGTGGCAACTGACTTAAAAACTCTTACTTAATGTAAAACATGTTTTCCAACCCGTTTAACACTTTGTTATAAAAATGAAACTAGAAAAACTGCTATTAATACATGTATAGTGAAGACCACTGACCTACCATTGGTTATGTTGCTCAGTGTTTGCACCGGATGTAATACTGGATGAAGTAATAAAGATTCATGTTTCATTTAAATGGCTTTTGTGACTGTGTTATCCAAATAGACTGAATGACTTCCATCAAGAGCCATCTTCGAACACCTTTGAGTAGAAATGGACTAAATTATAAACCCTCTGACAGTAGTCCGCACATCATTCTGTTAAGTAGAAGCACATCATTTCATTTCGCTACATCCTCATAAAATTTAAAAAAGGGAAAACAATTAAATCCCAAATCCACTTGACTTATAATAGCTATATCCCTGCATCAATTAAAACAATATGTACATAATGCATGTATCTATACTGAGTATTTTTTAGTTGTTTTACATTTACAGAGAAACACCACATAGTGACTAATAAGGAAGCAATGTATCAGTATCCATGGTGACAGATGCTTCCTGCTCAACATAAAGTGATAAGTGCATCCCCCAGTCCACCAATGTGACCAGACCAATGTGACACCATGCATTGTAGTGAAGGTGACAGGTCACATAGCTGTAAAAGGATATAACGAGTTATTGAAATGAAATGAAATTAAATGACATCATGTGTAGTGTCGTACAATGTCAACACCACTGTTGGCCAGCAGATGTCACCATTCTCTCCATATGTTTCGAAACAATTAATGGTTTCAAAGTGGTTAGTGCTAAAGCTTCGTTTATTTATCCGTCACTACGGCTAGCTACTGCTAATGAAAACTGAAAAACCACAATACAATCTGAACAGGATGAAGTTGCAAATGTCCTTCCTCCCTTCTATTGCATTTAGGCGCCGGGCTTCATTTTGTTTTTTAAATAGCTACCGCTTCTCGACAGCAAATGAGACTTTCTGTCGGCCCTATTTTTGTAGAACCGTAATTTCTACAGTTCCGACGTTTTATTTTGAAAGGTTTTACCGGACGCACCGGTATGCTACTGTGTCTACCTTGACATCAGTGTCGTCAACGGCCGTTATAACTAAGTATGCCCTCTAGCGGTCACAGTGAGTACCTACTGATTGTCACTTTAACAGCTAATTCTTAGAGATATAAAAACGGTGCCACGTAATCTAATAAGTACCTGGGGATGTTATAATACGGGAAAGGTTCACAGAATTTATAGTGGCCATGGTGTTCAACATTTATGTTTATTGGGGTTTTTTTTGTTTTCACCTGAGGCATTGTGCTATTCTGCCTGCATGCTCATAGACATGTATACGTATATACGTCTATGTGCATGCTAGTGGAGTCAATGGTCGTCAGTTATTTATAAGCCTGTGTTTGTCTGCCCTCTAGTGGCCACAGTCAGCAATTACAACTGTAACTGCACACACTCCTGTATTGATGCTGGTGGAAAATGTCCAGTTGTAGTTGCTGAGAAGGAATATGGACACTCATGATCATAAGATACACTCATGACAACCGTTAACCCCACTAGCATAAATAAACATTAAGATACACCTATTATATTAGACAGTGTTCTAGTTACACATTGTAACCACTGGAAGGCAGTGGTGAGCCATTAACTGTTCCAATTGTCAAGACAGAATCAATAGCATACTGCTAAGATTTCCGGTACAGAATTTCAAAATTAGATTTTCAAAATCGCGATGTTGTTGCGTATTGTAACCACTGGAGGGCAGTGGAGAGCCTAATTGTTTCAAGTGTCTAGACAGAATTATTAGCATACTATGATTTCCGGTGAACACTTTCAAAATTAAATGCCCAAAATACCAACGTGGCTGCTCATTGTAACTACAGGGCCTTAATGGTAAGGTGTAATGTTGCCCCGCTCCTTACCTATGAGCTAATACTCATAGGTAAATACTAATTAATTGATGAGGAAGTAATCAATAATTAATTGATGAGGAAGTAATCAATAGTTGCAGCCCTAGTCTGCAGGACCATTTAGAGCCAAATGGTGTTAGCACAGAAAAAGAAAAGCGTGACAGACTCTTGGAATATATTTTAAGAGACTGCACATACTCAAAACTCTACACTTGTTAAATAGACACCTTTTCCATGAGGTGGCAATTTTGACGTAGTTTAGGAAAAAAAAATGTAGATTTGTTTTAGATTAGAATAATAATCCATTACAGATTATTTTCAATGAATGACAAACTCTCAAACACACTGACAGTCCCTCAAAACAACCAAGAGGGCTTATACAGCTTCCCTCTGCCAAACATTGTCCATGCATGCCCAGGGACACTTTATCTATACTCGTATGGGTAAAATAGCACACTCAATATGAGCTCTTTAAATGTATCCTCCAATATTCTTTGTACATTTCATCCAACTATTTCAACATTTGAAATTCAGTGCCTCCAAGCAAAGCTCCAGAGGAGGAAAGATCCGTCGGACAATCCATTTCTTTAAACCCATCTGACCACTAACTTCTCCCTTCTCATCATAAAGGCAGAACATAAGAGTCATAGGACTGTTCTCTTCAGTTCCCTCTGCGGTTTAAGAAAAGTGGATCCCTGCAGAGTTGAATGCATGAAGCAGCCTGTGGATGAAGAAAACACTCGTAATTAAACAGGTCACAACAGATATTTATCTTAATAGATTAATTAGAGGGGGAAAAAAATGGGTGGAGGAAACAAATAAGTAGTAGATGTTCAACTTACACCATGAAGTCATCTATGTCCATGGACCTGGCTCTCTTCTCACAGAAATCAACCTCCTGCAAAACACTCTCAATCTTCTTGCTGATGCTGAAGTCTGCTGGGACTTCCTGTCAAGACAGAGCACAAGACTTCAGATTCAAACTGGCTGATGAGTGATCTTAAAAATTGACAGATCTGCAGCTCCAAAACTACACTACGACTCACCACGTTGTGTACAGAGCAGTGAATTCTGTAGTTCTTTTCCAGCAGCTGTTCTACCGCAGTGGACCTGGAAATAAGAAATCAACATGATCGTCTGTTTTTCCCCCACACGCTCTCTTGACAGAACAGACTTGGATTAGGGTGGCAGTGTTTGCAGCAGGCAGGTACTCACTTGAAAGCTGCACTGAGTGTTTTGTTTTTCCTTACAAAGGCTATTCTGACCAGGCCATCCCACTCCTTTTTGGGAGAAACGAAAACACAACGTTAAATATCTACAATTTATCTCCTGTTCTGACCAACTGCATTCTCACAGCATTAGCTATTCATACAGTCAAAACTCACCTGGAAGTTAACTGGAGGAGGAGGATTTTTCGGTTCTATCCTGACAACACTAGACTCCACTTTTGGAGGAGGACGGAAATTATTCTTCCCTACCTGATCAAGGGGGAAACATCAACACTGAGACACAGTTGTTGCAACACAGGAAAAACCTTGATGTAAATAAACCGTCTAAAGACACTGTCATGTTGTCGATGTGCCTAGAGAGCAAACACCAGAGTCGACACTGACCTTCATGAGATGGTCTACACGAGCCAGTAGTTGTGTGTTGATGGACAGTCTGCAGTACAGCTTGTCTCCAGGGGTGGCAACCAGTCGCATGGCAAACTCTCTCTGGAACATCAACACGGCACACCTGAACAACAAGGTAAAAGAGGTGCTAAATGCTCAACATTGGACACGAAGAACACAGTTAAAAACTCTCAGTGGGCTTCCGGCTGTTTCTTACCTGAAGAAAGGACGATGCAGCAGGAGCTTGAAGACAAACGGTGATGAAATCTGCACAAATAAAGAAATTCAGGTTTAAGATAAATGTATTGAATGAAACTGAATCAACTGTGTGCAGTGTGGAGGAAACATGTCTTTACCTGGTAAGGTAAATTAGCCACACAGACGTCAAAGAACGGGAGATCTGTTTTTAGTACATCTCCAACTAATATTTGAAGTTTGGTCTGCATGGGTCTGTTGGAAAACAAAATGTCCTTTTATTAGATCACATATTCACTTTTTATTTATTTATTTCAGGTACCATGCAAATGTATGTGGTGGCACAGTGCTGCTGTCTCCACTCACGTGCACTGTACTCTTTTCTGAAGTTCAGCCACTAATCTGCAGTCCAACTCACAGGCCACCACCTGTAAAGATATCAATTTCTGTTAAGACTGAACAGTGACAATTATTTTATCACTGCTGTGGTCACTGCAAAAAAACACAAAGATCACAACAGAAGAGTGTGAATGAGAAATGTAAGCTGACCATATTTGTGGTGGCAATCTGCACAATCAAAAATGACAACATTTTCATGAGGTATGGGTTAAAAAATTAATAAACCTGGCAACACAGCTAGATTTTGATGCCCCATTACTCTGCAATTTGAACTCTTTGCTGTGTGTTTAAAAAGGCTTTAAAAGTGTACACAAGTGCATGGGACACACAGAGGACAAGAACAGCAAGATCATGTTATTTCAGTAACACATTATACTATACTATCCTATCCTATCTTGGCAATTATTAAATGCATTACTAAAGTGCTTGCCAAAATGGTGATTCAAACTAAAAAAAATATATATTCTGTGCAGTCCATCTTTGCCTACAGTAATATATAGAAAGCGTATAATGACTTCAGACCTATTTCAGAGGGCGTTTTCCACTTTGATATCTCCACCTGATTAGAGATTTTTGTGTGCATCTCACCTTCTTGGCTTTTTCCAGCAATTTCACTGTCATGTTACCAGTACCAGGTCCCACCTCCAGAACCACATCTGTCGGCCTCAGGGCAGCCTGAAAAACACAGCCACAACCATCAGCACCGGCTTTAGCCGGGAATGTTTTTTTGACTAGTCCTGAATCTTTCTGACCGAGGAAAAAAATCTAGGCCTATAATTATACTATATTAGAAATGCGCATGGCCACAACCATGGCTTAGGAACATTGTGATTCATGACTGCCTGTGTACAGTCTTTGTTTATAGGAAGCTCGTGTGTGTCTCAACTGTACATCAACTTCTCAGTACCAGAGTGCACTAGTACAGCGTACCTTCTCAATGATCCCATTGACAATCAATGGATTCTTCAGGATGTGCTGGCCCATGCCGGTGTTGAACATGATCCCTGCAACAGATGGGATTGGGACACTGTGTACTGGACTTGTGTGATGTTTATGAGCAAAGCAATTTATGGGCAGATTCAATTTCGTATATGCACTGTTGACAAACCTTTTTTTTTTTTTTTTTGAGTCCAGGACACCACATTTCATTACAAGGTTTTGTCCCAGGAGCCAGAATCTCATAAAATGTTTATGTATATGTGGGGAGTGAAAACTGGGATAAAAACAGTTTTGTACATTGCCTCATTGTAATATCGTTCAATGAGGGATATAATAGTAGTATTAAGAAACATGATTTAGTAGCTTTATAGAGCTAATATTTACAATAAATACAGAAAACAAAACTTGGCCATACTTATTTAACTTGACATTTGATTGGCAATAGTTTTGACATTAAATGGTAATTTAGTGAACACTTTGTATGCCGAAATAACCACAAGACACTCGACAATTAAGAAAAGGATCTTTAACAATGCTGTGTATTATGTTCACTTGCAGGTAAGTCGAGCCACGTTAAATAATACTTTTCTGAATTCAGTTTGGCGTTTGTCTCACAGAACTTAATAACGGCCCTTTAATAACTCACGTAAATAAATATGACCTGGTATGGCAACACAGTTACACTGCTAAATATGTGTTGTAGTGACATGACAGACTTTGACTTTAAAGCCCATTTTCTTCCAGCAGCTGACAGTGATGTTTGCTATCATGCTAACGCTAACTCCCTTCCTTGGAGAAACATACCTTGGTTTTTGACATCTTGGTGCTGCCTGCTTTTCTTCTCCGCCTTTACCTTCGGCATTTTCACTTGGTTTTAGTCCGGTCAAAGATTCAGAAACCCAAATTTGAAACAATATTCAAAATATATCTGTCTGCAGTCGGTAAACACGTGTAAACCACTTATCTTCTTCACTGACAGGATGTGCAGTAGGTTTTAAATCTTTCCTCGCCTCCAGTGTCGCCCTCTAGTGGCAGCTGATCTACATTGCTTTTACAAGTAATCATTACACCGGTTTTAACAGTTTTGTTGATTATTTATTAGACGATACAATACAGAAACATATAAATATGAGATAAGGGGATTCATTCTCTACTCAGAGATGGGAAATTCCTCCAGTGTCATGGCGATGTCGCGAAGTTTGGGATCATCCAGCCAGTTGACTTTACAGGCCAAGAGGATGCCCTGAAGATAAACACTTGCATTAATACACCAGCTGCTAATTTCATTGTAAGTATTAGCCACATTCAAACATTGTACTGACAGATAGTGTCTTTTCTTTTACACATTTTCTGCACAATTTACCCTGAGGACGTTCTGTGCCATGATGGTCATCTTTTTATATTTCTCCAGGTTCGCCTGGCCTTTCTCCAACGCAGCTTTGTACTTCTCTGTATCTGGGTGCTCTTTTTTGGACATCAACTCTTCCATCTCTTTCATTTTCTCATGTGTGAGCCGCTTCATCTCTACATACACAGAAAAGTAAATTGTCAAAAAACTGAACCATGGAAAAACTAAATCACAATCTAATTGTACTTTTTCCGTTGTAAACCATATAACATACCAAGCCTCTTCTTCTGTATTTCTGTGATGTCATCTTGTAGATCTCTTGACTCCTGTTAACAAAACACAGAACAAATTATCACAATTTCACAGAACACTATATTTCAATTTTATATCACACGTCTCGATTTGTGGCAGTAAACTCCCAAAGAGGAATTAGCTGTAGGAATCAATTCCTCCTCAAATCTGATCATTAATTGTAAACAAATCTTTATTAACAGGTCAACAAGAACAAAGTGATATTACTATTGATTGATTATATATATTGATTATATAGTACCACACACTATCAACAGTAAACCTTTCCAGCGCCTTTTCAAGTTCAAAGTGGGTCATGTCAATAACTTTCTCAGGAAAACCAGTTGGTGCTGATGGTTGGTGGTGGTGGTATTTATGACCTACTAAAATTATTTTACTAAAACGAAACTGGGCCTACAGGGGTAATTAGACACCATATTGGACCACACATAATTCTCTGGCTTGCATTTTTAAATGCTATGAGAAGTGATTACAGTAGCCTAACAACAAATGGGTCATCTAATTTGGCATCCAGACAGCAGCTAAACAGCCTACTACACAAAGCACAAACACAGTTTCATTTCATCTGATGTCACAGTTAAACAATTATATATATATATATATACACACACAGTTGTTTTAAACACTGTCAATATCAGTGCAGACAAACACACATAATGGATGAGTAGGCTGCTTACTTGATGAAGTTGTTTTATGTGTGAACAAAGAGCCATGCAGCGATCACTCACAGCTTTCAGAGCACTGAGAAAAACACAAGTCAATCATCAAAACCATTAAAACAAATGTCAGTTGTTTACGTATATGTTGTGAATTTACTTACTCTGCCTCTGAATCATTCTGTTTCAGCGTTTCTCCAATAGCGTGCCACATCTGCATTCTGAAAGACAACGGTTAAATCAATGATTTGTCAGTCACCAAAGTTCACTGCCTCTGTATTATTTCTTATACTTCTATATATATTATTATATACCCATACAAAGGATAAGACATCGGTTTACCTGTGCAGTGTCAATGTGCTGTTAAAATTAACTGTCTTGACTCTTTCCAGCTCACTGACATAATCTGGCCTGTAACATTTAATGAAAAAAACATATGTTAACAGTGTACATTTTGAAATTAACTCTAATCTCACATTTGGTGTTCCACAACAACAGGCTCATTTCAAATACTCACAAGTCTCTCTCAGCTTCAGATGTGCTGCATGATCTCTTACTTTTTCCTGTTAGAGGAAACGTGATATTAATGCTTTGTTTGTGTACTTAATGAAAATATAATATGCTGGAAATAATGCACATAGTTGTAGTATACCTGCATGGAGCTGTACTGCCATCTCAAAGCACTGGTTGGACAGCTGCTGTTTTATTCTGAAAAGACACCAATTTCAGCAATAATAATGTGCTTTCATAGGTGCATGATTCAATTGGATGAAAAGTGAGTCTTAAACGCTGGTGTTGGGGTGTGATTCATCAAATAAACCAGCACTCAGCCATTGTAGAGAACAAGAACCTCAGCATGTCTGCAGGTGAGGTATCCTTCTGTCCGGTGGAGCCGTCAGGAGCAGGACCATCATTCAGTGCCACAGCCTCCACCATGTGGTTGAGGTTCCCCACGTTGTCAGATGAGTCCATCACAAAACAGTGAAGGTGCCTGGAGGGATGAATCGACCCCAACCAAAGAGAAAATCTATGTCAGATCACCTGGTTTGATCCAAGGAGCATAACCTCTGGACCAATTTAGTATTGTTGACCCAAAAGAATGAATTACTTCTCATATGCAACTGAATTTGCTAATGTATTAAACTACTATCCAAGCAAAGAACATGCAGGAGAATAACACTGAATATGACATGAAAGCAAAGTTTAGGGTTAGTCTAATAATCTAAATAATAATCTGAAAAGGCAAACACATCAAGTGGAAATATAATTGTCAGAAACTAATGAACTAGTCTATATGAAAGGCAAGAACATGAGAAACAGATTTTACTTCATAATAGTGTTGTACTTTATAAAAGCATTATAATAGTAGATGAAGGAGGATTTCGAATCGGTCTTTAAGTAAAAGTAGGCATACAACAATGTAAATATACTGCATAACAAGTAAAAATGTTGCAGTCAAATTTTCTTTTATCAGCAAAGTGTACTTAAAGAAAAAGTAAAAGTGTGCAGAATAATGGTCCCTGTCAGTGTTATAATATTATTATATTTTATTATATAGGATTATATTTACTAATGCATTAACACATAGGCAGCATTTTTAATTTGTAGATGGTTGAGGTGGGGCTAATTTTAACTGCTTTACAACCTGTGGGGTAAATTAATCTACAGTAATACTTTACAATTTATAAGATGATCGATTACAAAAAAGGTCCCTAAAGAATGTTAAAAGTCCCTCAGGAATATGTTTGAGTTGTGGAGGAGTCCTGAAGGAATTATGTAGGTATTGTGCAGAACAATTAATTGTTTTGTTTTCTAAGTAAAAAAGTTTTAGTATGTAAAAACCTTCATCTGTTATCTTAATCTAGCTGTCAAATATAATGCAGTAAAAATAAAATATTTGCCTCTGGTGGAGTAGAAATATAAAGTAGCAGAAAATGGAAATACGAGTATAAAGTACCTCAGAATTGTACTTAAATAAAATACAATACCTGGGTTAATGTACTGTCCACCTCTGATAATCCAGTCTAACAGTTAAACAAACACATAACGGTACAAATGCATGAGTCAAACATCTCCTTGTAAGCAGTATAATTTCTATATAACGTTACTGGGGACCTTCGTCAGGTTCTACGCATTAACGCTAAAAAGAACAGGGGTGGGTTAAAATATCTTACCTTGTTCAATTGAGGTTAACGTTGCCGGTAAATCAAAAAATAAAGACAGCGGTACTAACGTTATTCTCCCACTTCTAAAGACTTACTAGAAATTACCTCCTCTTCTCTGACAGTTAACGTTACACTTGCTAGTTAACGTTGCGTTAATCACTTACTAAGACTTTTGATTAAAACTTTGATAATGAATTTACAAAATCTTTCAGCGGCTGTCGCATGTGAAGCATTGTTTACCAGAAAACTTCACTGCATCACCGTCAGTTAACGCCGTTAAATCGGTCACTGGTTTTGTTTACATCCGTATTCAGCTCAAAACCCCGCCAGGACGTGACGTCATGTCTTACTATGACAATAAATAATGCAGCGCCCCTTGCAGGCCAGGAGTACGAAGTGAAAGTTTGTTCATGTGGAACAAACTTTGACAATTATTACCTAACCATGTAGGTTAGGTAATAATTGTAGACATGTGCCACGAAATTACTGAGTTTGATCATTTCCAGCGTAGTGGTATTCTGCATAGGCATATAAGACAATACATAAATGTATATAACTTGATTTTTTTAAACAGAGTGGATTAAACTATTATTGCAGTATGTTGTGGATTGAATCTTTAAATTTCTTGGAAAATCTTCCCGGCTTGCAATTTTGTTCATTTCTGTTAACTAAAACCCAGCAAGTACTGAGACGTTGAATGACCGTTGTTTGAACGTCTAATCAAGACGTCCCTTTAAGTTAAAAAATAGTTAAATGATAGTTGTGCCGACGTCCGGGACATCAGCTGGACGTCCTTCCTGGGCGTCCTACCAACGTAGAAATCTTAACAATGTGTCCTCTGGACCTGGAACTAAATTAATATTGGAATCATGACTTTTTTCTCATAATAAAAAACAAAAACATTAATCCTGACTTTTGGACAATACATTTTATTTTTAATACAAACTTGCCAATTACAGCAACATCTATGAACACAATACCAAAATATAAATAAAATCAAATAAATTCTGGTCAGTGGTGAACATGTTTTAGCTAATGCTCAGAAAACTGTGTTTTCACAGTTGGCATTTTACTAGTTAATACACTTTTTAGTTGTAAAACATCTTCATAGGCTTATCATATTTGTTGATTGATTGTTGTAATCTGGTGATAAATATTTTAAATGATAATAAATAAATAAATATATTTCTCTTGTTTTTCCAAGAGTCCTGTTGTGTAAATAGGTATTTGGTTTAGCAAGTGAAGTGGCCCAACTTACCTTGTAAAGTGAACTGTAGCCAAATATCACATCATAGATGCATCTTTTCTGGAGCAAAACATCTTTTCTAATTTTTCAAAAGGAATTCAAACATTATACAGTAGAACCACTGACATGCTTTGATGCTTTATTTGTAGTTTGATTTGATGTATTAATTCCGCCTGCTATTTTTTAATGTGTATTACGTAATTGTCACGGAGTATAGGTCTTTTTTACCTTTACATAAATATTTATGTTTTTTATGCAATTGCATTTGCTGGTATTTTGAGTAAAGTCAGAGGGAAAAGGAAGAGAAAGGGTCAGGGGGGGCAGGTCGTTTGACGTGAGAAGGGGGAGTGCCGCTGTTGGATCATGGATGTATACAGCCCACTGAGCCTCTGCCTTGCAGTGGAAATGGTTATAGATACAGCCACCCAGAACTAGTGTGCCTGTTTCAGTGTTCAAGTTTCTAACCGGTTGGTGATCTCTGCGCAAGCCTGATTTATCCTATCTCAAACAAGCTTTGATTTCACTGAATTCTTTCAAGTTTTGCAAGCTAACCGGGATTATGTCTACAATGGAGAGCAAGAGGAGGGTGAGTCAAAAAAAAACACAAATTATCTCTTGTTTTGACTCAAGCAGGTAGGTTGAATCATGCCTCCCACGTAGTTTCTGAACATTAAAATCTTAATCTTAAAATTAAAATCTTAAACGCTGCACTCCAAAGAACAATTTAATGCAAAATGTTAATGTAAAACATTTATATTAAAAGGTATACCATGTGCTGAGGACGTTTATCACACTGTTTATGCAGTTTTGACATTAATATTCAGATTTAGACAAACTTTATTTATTTCAAATGAGCAGAGTGTTTCGTGACATGCCAGTTTGTGGCACTTCATACCTGAGTTACCTGTCTCTCAAGTGATCTCTGTATTTTAATGACACAGTAACTATCTGCATGTGTGTGTGTGTGTGTGTGTGTGTGTGTGTGTGTGTATCCAGGGTATCTTGGAGAGACTAAATGCTGGGGAGGTGGTTGTAGGCGATGGAGGTTATGTGATGCAGCTAGAGCGACGTGGATATGTGAAGGCTGGACATTGGACACCTGAAGCTGCTGTTGAACACCCTGAAGCAGGTATAAACCCAGCCCATGGATGGATGAACTGGTTGGTCAAGTTACCAAAATCTACTGGATTGCAGTGAACCTAGGCCCTTTGGGGCCCTCTCTTCAGACCAAATCAGGGTTATAAATCCTGCCTTGCCTGTTCTCCATATTATTAATCACAAAGAAGCAGTCCCCTACTCTGTTATTTATTAAGATCACACACTCGACTCATATTAAGCCCTTTTTTATATGTGGAGAATCTAGCTGCCTGTTTTTAATATAAGCCACCCCTCTGTCTCTCTCTCTCTGTCTCTCTGTCAGTGCAGCAGCTGCACAGGGAGTTCCTGAGAGCAGGAGCCAATGTGCTTCAGACATTCACCTTCTACTGCAGTGAGGATAAGCTGGAGATGAGTAACAATGTCACCAACATCACCATCAGTACAAAACCTTATTAGTCATATTAGAAAATAAAATAACACTATTATTCTGTTTTCATTACATGATGAAAATTATCCTCAAATCAGTCTGGTATCACTTCAATCTGCTCTTGTCTGATCCAGGGGGCCCAGATCAATGAGGCAGCCTGTGACCTGGCCAGGGAGGTAGCCAATGAGGGTGATGTGTTGGTCGCTGGGGGTGTGTCTCAGACTCCCTGTTATGCGAAAAGTCACAGTGAGACTGAGGTCAAGACCATCTTTACAAAACAGATGGATGACTTCCTCAAGAAGGACATTGATTTCTTTATAGCAGAGGTATGACTAGCGGAAGACGAATAATTGTATAGTTATTTCCAAGAGGAATAACGGTGTACAATACTAGATTGTAATGTACTGAAACATTTTTTATCTAAACATTGAATCAAATGACTGTAAAAATAATGATTAATAATTTAAAAATGACTCTGCAACTCTACAGAACGTTTTGCCTTTTTAATCACACGGTTTTATTTCTGATGAACTCTGATAAACCCACTGTGTGCTACCAAATGACAGACACACAAAGGAAGCAACTAGTTGGTGAAGAAGGTCAAGCATGTAGCAGCTAAAGAGCCAGATATTTTCCCCATGGGTTTGTGGAGACCAGACCTGAACTAAAACCAAAGTGAATAGTGGAGTTTTTTTTCTAGCACATTGTGGCCAAAAATCAATTAATTAACTTGGAAATTCTCAGTGTTTTTCTTTTTTACGGCTTCTTATTTTTAGCCGAACTTTATTGATTGCATGCATTTTGTTTCTGCAGTTCTTTTATCATGTGAAAGAGGCAGTGTGGGCCGTAGAGGTGCTAAAGACCAGCGGTAAACCAGTGGGTGCAACAATGTGCATCTCCCCTCAGGGAGACATACAAGGAGTCCTACCTGGAGAGTGTGCTGTCAGGCTGGGCCAAGCTGGTACGCTGACCTTCTGTGATGTGGCACTTCCAGTCGGCAAGTCTGACATCATGTTTTAGCCATACAGCCTGAATATGTTTTATGTGTACTGTATGTGTTCATATGCAGGAGCTGACATTGTAGGAATAAATTGCCACTTGGACCCTCTGACGTGCGTTCGTACGGTGAAGTTGATGAAAGAGGGATTGGAGAAAGCTGGTCTCAAAGCCCATCTCATGATCCAGCCACTGGGCTTTCACACACCTGAGTGCAACCACACTGGATACGTCAGCCTACCTGAGTTCCCCTTTGGTCAGCATTTTCTTTTGTGTAGGATGAAGAAAAAAAGCTGAGTGCAGAGCTCATGTATTGCTACCTTTTTTTTAACTCCCCATACAGCAGTTTGATGAGAACACTGATATAACAAAATGCCCAGACTTAAATATTTTACTCTCCTCTCAGCACTGGAGACCAGAGCAATTACCCGCTGGGACATCCATAAATACACCAGAGAGCCTTACAATGCTGGAATACGCTACATTGGTGGCTGCTGTGGATTTGAGCCCTACCATATCAGAGCTATAGCAGAAGAGGTGGCTGCAGAGAGAGGATTCCTCCCACCAGCTTCAGAGAAGCACGGACTCTGGGGAGCTGCTCTGGAGATGCACACTAAACCCTGGATCAGAGCCAGGTAAGACTGAGCAGAAACGCAGTTGCTGCTCTTTTCAAATTAGGCATCATTTTGACAAAAGACTGCAAACAGTAGTACAGAAAATTTTAATATAACAAAGGTGGCAAGATAACAGGGCAAAGTGTGTGTTTCTGCTCGGCAAAAGTGTTGATTTACAACCAACTAATCCACCAAAATTTGTCTACAGGGCTCGTCGAGAGTACTGGGAAAACCTTTTGCCTGCTTCTGGACGTCACAAATGCCCTTCCATGGCCACACCAGCTACTGAATAAGAGGGAGGACCATCGATAGCTGATATAGAACATGCCAACATGATCACCTGTCTCTATTGTACAATATTCTGAAATGATATGAAATTAATATCAAATTGTACATGAAAACACACATATGTTCACATATTTAATAAAAAAATAACTTTCTCCAATATTTCTAACAATGTTGATTTGTTAACAAGCAGTGCCATAGTTTTGTGAACTGGCCCAACTTTTTAATTTTATATATATAACATGGCTAAATTGCTGTACAACAGTGCAGCAATTCCTCCTTTACACTAATAATCTGAATACTCATTACAAACCCCATTAATGTGTCTGACCAGTAGGTTGTTGTCTTGACTGGATCTAAAATATGTTTTGGGGGGTTGAAGAAAAAAATAGGCACTCTTCTCTGTGCACACAGGGTGAACAAAAGTTGGCATCAACACTGAACTATGTGGAAAAGTAGTTTTTCCTGATCTTTTAAGTAACTATGGTTGAGCACAATATACTGTAAACAGTTCTATGTGTACATGTGTTTGTATATGTACTGCATGCATGCTGTAGCAAATATGTTTCAGTTTTTGTTTACTGGAATGCAAGACAGTAACATTTGAGCCTATGTAAAAGCATGGGGCAAAATCTTCTTTCACACTGTGCCTCACACATGGCTCAACATTTCTCATGTCTCATGCTGCCATTATCAGTGTGTCACTTATTAACCTGAATCAGGGTAAAAGTCAGGTTAAGTGAGGTGAAATGTTATGGCCATAGTAAGCTCATAAAAGCCATGATTATGTAAACATATGTAGCCTTAATTTTGCCACAGCATATTGTAGGCATAATAATTGTTCATTTACCACTCCTTCCTTACTTTCTCCTTCACTCTTTTCCCTCTGTGTTCAACAGCTATAAGAAGCATAATAAGTCAGAACCAGTGGAGACTCGATGTTGGAGGGTTTTAATGAGCACGCAAATATACGCTGGGGGAAAGTTTTTTTAACTGCAACTTTCGCACAACATACTGCTTAATTTCTAATACATTTTTATGATGGTTGTATTTCTGTTACTTGTGGCACTTTGCGAGAGAACAATTTGAAAAACGTAGGTCCCACCGAGATTTGAACTCGGATCGCTGGATTCAGAGTCCAGAGTGCTAACCATTACACCATGGAACCATATATGCCGCACTCCAAGCCCAGCTGTTACGGTGAAAAACTAAACTGAGGACTTGTCTGTGTTACTCATAAACAACACAAGTTAGAGGTTCAATACGAGTTTTCTGTACCTTTTACCATCTGACCATCTGTCTAATTTATACCATTTCATACCAAAATGTTCTTGAAATGTTAAACTGTAGACAACATATTCACCGCTCCGCCCTAAAAACGAAAAACGACCAGAACTAGAAATTGCAAACCTCTGATTGTGAATTTTTGTTCATGAATATGATTCGTTCTCTTTGAATTGGTTATAGCTATTTATAGGATGGAGTTTCTTAACATGCTTTATAGTTACAGAAGTTTTTTTCCTTCTCATCACTAAGCCATGCAAAACTGCATCATAGACACTCCTGCTGACCTGTTGTGCTTTACCACAAACAGTGCTTACCGATGCAAAATAGATGATAAACGCACGTAGAAATCAAATACATAAATAAGTACGGTAGACAATTAAAGGGTTTCATTCATTTTATTGGGATTTATAAGCAGCTTATTCATCCTTCTACTTATTTCAAACATCAGTAATAAGGGTCCATATACTTTAACTAGGTAAGTTGATATTCTAAACTTTGCGCCTCCGTTGTTTTACTCCACGGCTTAGGCTCCATCATGCGTCATTCACCTTTCAAAACCGTGAGGTTCCACCGAGATTTGAACTCGGATCGCTGGATTCAAAGTCCAGAGTGCTAACCATTACACCATGGAACCACGTCACAACAATGTGCAATACTCTAATTTCTGTTGGCTGACAGTAACTTTAACTTTCAAGGTGTTTTCCTGAAGGCATATGTTCTTAATGTGGCAATTACGCAATCATTAGTTGCATAATGAGAAGAATTCTGTGCCCCATTAAAAAAGTAATAGTCTAGTCTAATTAAATATGAAAGAAATGTCCTCAGACTTAGTGCCCTAAACACTACAACTTTCTCCCTGTTTCACAATGTTTTGCCCATGCAGTGTCACTACATATCCAGCCATGTGGGTTGTAAAGGGACTTGTAAAGCAGTTGTTGATATATCAACAGTAAAAAGAAACATGGATTTATGGCTGCTGAGAAGTCACCTTTTTCAAGCATTAAAAATAAAAGGGGGCTAGTATAATGTCTACCACCTATTAGCCTATTTAAGCTGCAATTAGTAGATAGGTCTGAATTTCTAAACCTATTATTCACAGATGAAGATCAATAAATCTCAGCAGACACTTTTTTTCCCACTTCTTGTAGGTTCCAATTCAACATTGCTGCAGCCCATCTCTGTCAGGAAACCCCTTTCTTTGCTCTTTATTAGTCTGTTTTTAGCCAGATGATCAAACATCCGTGTTTTATAAGATGTTGATGAAGATATTTTGAATGAGTTTGTTGAAAAACTATTGAGTTTGAGAGGAACTTCACACCAGGGAGCTGGTTAAGAATGCAAAGACGTTGCACCATAGGTCACGGTGCAATGGGTCTCATCAAAGCAGAAGCGAACTCTGTTGGAACCCATTAAGTATTCCCCTTAGCATTATTAGAAGTGATGCACCCTGGTGAGGGATTGACTTTCATCTGTCTCAAGACTGTGACCATTAAAGGGGAATACTATTTTCCATTCCTATCCTCTGAAACAGCCCAGCCAATATGTGTAAACAATGAGAACTCAACAGCTCTCTCCCACAGCAACTCAACCAGATGGCTTGAGGCATCTTTCTGTGGATAACTTACAGTTCAAATGCCACATTTGTACAGCGTTTTTCTAATATTTATTTCAGGATTGCTAAATAATGAATTCATCTTTATAATGACTGGTAAAATTGTTTTACATTCCATGATTTCAGGGCTTTCTGGCAGTAGAATAAGTGTTGTATGATCTGAAAGCACATGAACTAGCACCATCACAGTAATGATACTATGTCCCTTGACTCCTACATTTATAGACAATAACTTCAACAAAAAATAAAAAAGCTGTTAAAACTGTCAGACTGTGCTCCTTTTTTTGTTTTCATATATATATATATAAAATAAGCAATATACATATATATTTATATATATATGCTTATTTAGGTATTTATTTATTTATTATATTATTATTTGTTTATCCCTTCATTTGCCTATCTGTATGTTTACCTCTGTATCTAACTAAATCGACTTGTTATCTATTATTTGTGTTATTGTATTGTTAAAAGAACTGAAATTAAAAAAACCTGATTCCTAAATTAGAATCATTCATAAACTACTTCTGTTGTAGTATGGCGACTGTGGTGCAAATATATCGTTGAAATGTTGCATTCATTTACATATTCATGCATTTAATTAGTATGATTATTTTTTGAAAGCTTTTTTACACGCATATTGTTCTCGATGCCGCAGCTACTCTGCAAACCAACGATACTGCTCAACCTACAACGTCAGCACGTCCCTACGTGCCCCACTCAAGTAGAGGTTCAGATGTTGCCTTTAAATGCTCCTCGGACTCATATGGTTTTACCCAACCAGAACGACCTCGATCTGCTCTTCTCTCACTTTCGGAGAACAGCAGCTTAATTCAGACTTACTTTCCATTTAGATAGTAATAATACGGCTTATTAAACGGATTAACAAAATAGCAAAAATTTTAAAATAGGTCACACAAATACTTTGCTTGGTCTTTATAGCTGCCTCTCTGAAAATCGCGATATTTCTTACAGCACGTGAAGCATCATTCTTTTGCGTATGTGGTCTTTCTGATGAAGAAAACATGGTGATGTTATGAGTTTGTGGACGATGCTAACCTTCTGAAGACAGCGCGATTAGACAAAACCCCTTGACACACTTATTCATGGCCTCAGTCTGTTGTATTTGAACGATGTACGCCACAGTTTTTGAATCCCGCTGGTACTTTATGATGAGAAGGGAGGTCCGGAGCCGAGAGACGAAGGATAACAGAACACAGCTGACAGGCGGATCGACCGCTGGACCTGGTAAACACACGGTCGCATGTAATGTGTCAGAGTCGAGTCTTGTATGGTTGGAAAGCTAATGTCAAAGCTAACTGCTGCGGGAGGTTAGTCAGACATCCGAGTCGAAAGCAGGTGGGCCAGAGATGGGAAATGACACCGCGCTGCCACAAATTCATCCGCTTGAGCGAAGGAGGATAGCCCTTCAGGCAGAATATCCTGGGAGAGAAAACGCTGTTTGGTAAACGCTGTTTTAACATCTTGACACACAGTTTTACAGCCGACTCTTAAACAGTGCCAACGCAGGTTTTGTTGGCGCGCGCAGCGTTATTGTTGTTTCATCACTTTGCAGAAATGTCCTTCACAATGGAGGATAATTTGGAGTCGGGGTGGGTAGCCGTTCGCCCGAATGCGTTTGAGGAGAAGGAAAAGCATAAATTCGTTTTTATCGTCGCCTGGAATGAAGTGGAGGGTAAATTTGCCATTACGTGTCATAACAGGACGGTGCAGAGGAGAAGCTTTGGTAGGGACCCTCCGGCGGAGGCGACCAGCCAGGATGGGGACAAAACAAAATGGCCCGAAAGTCCTGTCAGAGATAAAGTATATAGGAGCCCGAGAAAAGGACCCAGGGAGGCTGTGATTAAAGGCAGCAGTCCCAAAACCAAGCCTGTGATAGCAACAAAACCAAGTCCTGTCAAAACTGTGATTAAATCTGCAGCATCTCCCGTTAGTCCTGATACAGAGGTGTTAAAATCACTAAGAGATGACCAACTGTCCCCCTCACTGGACAGCTTGGACCTTGATGAACTGGATAGTCTGAGCAGGGAGGACTGCAGCTGGGCCGGACTTTTCTCCTTCCAGGACTTCCGGGCAATCCACCAGCAGCTATGCTCGGTGAACTCAGACCTGGAGCCCTGCCTCCCGGTGTTTCCGGAGGAACCAGCCGGGATGTGGACGGTGCTGTTCGGCCCGGCGGAAGTATGCGAGACCGAAATGGATGAGCTTTGCTACAGTTTACAAGTGTACCTAGGCCATGCCCTCGATACGTGTGGATGGAAGATCCTTTCGCAGGTTCTGTTCACGGAAAACGACGACCCAGATGAGTACTATGAGAGCCTGAGTGAGCTGAGGCAGTCCGGGTACGAAGAGGCGCTCAACCGTGCAACAAAACATCTGCAAGAGGTGAGAGTATTTGTGATCCTCCCACAGTATCTCCATAACTATCAGCTTCGTAACATAGTCTGTGCACAGTCCTTCTCTGTAACTCACATTCACACAGTTGCACATCTGGACAACTGTGAGACCACAGTCTTCTGCTGTACTGACCAGACCAACTGGACTGCTTGAGGCTGTGCCATACCAAAATGTTAGTGAGGAAGTGTGCCCCGCACATCATAATTAATGTTGCTCCAGGATGATCATTGCAACTGATCAACCACGTTGTTGTGATATAGTTTTGCGACTGGCGGAAAACCATAGATAGATATCTATGGGGAAAACGACCGGACAAATGCTGTAAAAAAAAACATTACTTTAAACAAAATGTTAAATGAACATGAACAAACTCAACTCATTTTCTGCCACCTACTGTCGAGTGCTGAAACACAGAACTAAATAGTGTAGTATTTCTCTAAACAAAATGTTAAATTAAAGGCCTTTACACAACCAAACTCAACACGTTAACGCATCATTTTCTGCCACCTACTGGCGAGTGCAAGATGTGTAACTCTGAAACAAAGAACTAAATATTTATGTGTAGTATTTCTGCAAAACAAAATGTTAAATTAACATGTCCAAACACTACCCGTTAACACATCATTTTCTTTAACATTAACGCCTCATTTTCTGTTGCCTTAATGCATCATTTTCTGCCACCTACTGGCAAGTGCAAAATGTGTAACTATGAAACAAAGAGCTAAATATTTATATGTAGCATTCCTGTAAACAAAATGTTAAATTAACACGACCAAACTACGCGTTAACACATCATTTTCTGTCATGTTAACGCGTCATTTTCTGTCTCATTTTCTCCTAAGTGGAAGAAAGTCTGACACTATGATGACTGACAAATGTGATATAAATTAACACTTTATCCCAGTTTACAGACTTAATATCATGACTATTATTATAATCTATCACAGGCAAAATGAACTTGACAGAAAATTACGCATTAACACGAAAGAAAATGACGCATAGATTTTATATGGAATGCCATTTGTGCGTATCACGTAGAGTTTATCAAATGTCGTCAGTCGGCACACGTCCCTGGTACATCAAACGGCGTAAAAAGCAGCGTAAAAAACATCAGGATGCCGTATTTTACGCCGTTTTTATTTACAACGCCGCTTTTTACACCGTTACATTTTAAAATGCCGCTTTTTACTCCCGTAAAAGCCATACAAAATGCTGCTTTTTACGTGCGTTAAAATCTGTCCAAGACACGCATTATTTACACCGTTTTTTTGTATGGTAATGAGCCCTTCCTCCTGTTTTACATAGTCGCTGGTAGACTGGCCAGAGAGGATTACTGTACCCAACATCCAGTACACTTTGGAAGGTCCTGTAATGGACCAAGTTTAAGCACAGTTCAACCCACTCAGTGGCCCAAGAGGGAGTGATGGAATACAGATTCTCTGTGATCTTATATCCTTTCTGGACTCAGTTCATTAACACCATATTTATATGATGACTGGACCCTGGGGGTGGTGGGGGAGGTACTTTTAGAAACTCTTTATATGAATGGAATATCAGTACAATACTGTACAATTTATAAAGACAACACAGATCGACAGCCTAGCAATAGGCTCGTTGAGGTGAGCCAGGCCTGCGTAGAATCGATCAACGGCGATCGCCGCACAATGCATGCCGGTTAGATTTGTGTCCGAGTTGATCCTGACTTGCTCTGACGACATGCACAAGTGGGCAACGATAATCATCACGTTTTGTAGAAAATCCTAATTTTCTGTGTAATTGTAATATTTAACACTAGATTGTAGGCTGTATGTTGTGCAGTGACGGTTTCATCTGTTAACAAACATATCTTGTGTGGTTGATATGAATAATAATAAAGTTTATTTCAGCCATAACTATCCGACCGTGATCTGCAAACTACAGGTAGCCTACAGGTGGATCTAACAGGATGTAAATATTTCTGTGACTTCCTGTATATTCGTTAAAGGCTGCTGGAAACTGTCACCGCCCCCTGCTGCTCCTGTCTGATCTTGTCCACTTTCCAAGCTAGGAACAGTTCATCTCGAACGAGCCTATTGGCAAGCATCTTTCATCGATGCATTGCTTTGGTCTGGCTTTACTCTTCACCGATTGGTTACAAAAACTTTGAATTTACTGGCAATGTAAAACAGGAGGAAGGGCTCATTACCATACAAGAAAACGGCGTAAATAACACGCGCCTTGGACAGGTTTTAACGCGCGTAAAAAGCGGCTGTGTAAATAAAAACAGCATAAAAACCGTCAGGGCGCTGTATTTTACGCCGTTTTATGTACCAGGCACATGTGCCGACTGACGACATTTGATCCCTCTGGCTTGCCATAAGTTTGGTCGTGTTAACATGCTATATTTTTATGTGTTAACACAACAGAACGCCATTTGCGCATATTTAGATATTTCATGTTTAGACAACATTAATATGCGTTTTAACACGTAGAGTTTGGTCATGTTAACATGCTATGTTTTTACATGTTAACGCAACAGAAAATTACGCATTAACATGTCTTTTCTAGTTGTGGCCAATGAGGGACCTTCAATCAAGGCTCTCATACATGTTCATGAGGAGGGTTGCCTCAAAGATGTCTAACAACAACGCAAGGGAGCACGTTGTGCATAAATTAGTGATGTGGGCGTCTACGCATTTGTTACAGGCACGTATGTACACTGCAAAGGAAATTACGTAGTATGAAACGTAAGCCAGAGGTGTGTTTTAGAAGAAGCCAATTTAAACTTTCAGTGGGGACAGTGAAGATTCAGAAGCAGAAGAAATCTAACTAGCTTTAGTGGAATGAAATCATATGAAAATGAAATGGAATGGGATAAACAGTGCATCATCATGATAAAGTTACTACAGGTTCTCAAGGTGAGCCATAACGTAGCCTCATATTTTGGTTTGTGTGCTCCACGAACTATTCGGCTGGGAACAGCAATAGCCAAAAATCAAAAATCTCAGACTTCCTCTCTAACACCCCTATTAAACAAGAATGGAACAACCCCTTGGCTGTGACAGGTGTTTGCGTGTTAACGCCAAAATGAGACGTCTTAAGGCGTTGCAAATCACACGATCTGATGTCGCCATGTTGGTGTTGTTCCTACAACATCATAATTATTTGAATTTGAGTACATTTGCATATATGAAGGACCAGCTAAATCTAGTGATAGATGTGTGCACCATCCAGTATTTGTATATCTCATAATCATTTATAAAAATGAGGGGCTGTCCAGTCAGGAAACTGCACTGAGGTTTCATTGGCCTTACATTAACCTCTTTATATATTTATATTTAACCCTCTGGAATCATCTTCCCCAATGGGTCAGATTTGCTGAATCTCACCACAGTTTTAAGCGGCTTCTAAAAACCCATCTTTATAGGCAAGCCTTTTTATAAATCTCCCCCTTTTTGTTTTGTGCTGTGTTCTTAATTTACTCTTCCTTTATGTATTTATTCATTTTGATTTTTCATGTGTGTGTGAAGCACTTTGTAACTATGTGTTTTAAAAAGTGCTATATAAATAAAGCTTTACTTACTTACTTACTTACTTATATAGTATATGTTAACCATCTAAGGTAGGATCAGCACGTGGACTTAATGAGGTAAACAAACAATAAAAGCTAACATGTTTCCTAATGTATGATACATACACTAGGTACCTAAAGCATGAAAAGAATTGAGGTCTGTGAGAAAAAGAGGCCACCAGAAGATGTAGTATGAAACAAGGCATACCGCAATCTAACCTCCAGCACAGGTGAGACAAAAGTAACATGTCCTTTAACAATTGCACACTGATGAGACAGCTGACAGGGAAAGTGTTCCCATCATTCTTTCATTCCTATGAAAGAAGTATCTTGAGAATACGAGAGACCAATCTTAGTGGCTAGCTATTAAGAGAAGGAAGAATTTGTAAAATTAGGTTGTAACTGTAAGTAAATCCTCTGTGGGATATTTTACCCTCAGCATACCTGCTGTCTGCTTACACAGCTGAGAGAGTCAAATGCACACACAAACACACTCAAAGCACTTCTTTCCTTTTAGAATTAACCTGTTGATGTAATGTGCAAAGTCATCACTGCTGTTCACAGGTTGCTACCTAGCCCTGTCTCATCCACTGTGTGGGAGACGGTCCCTGATGATTCCACAGAAAAGCTCAGGGAAGTGGCTGTGTGCTGCTCTTGAATGGTGGTGGGGCGGTTAACCAGACATGCATTTTCCAAACTAACCAGTTAGTCTTCATCCTTGAAGTCTTGTCTCTTGTAAAACCAAAAAATACTGTTTGAAAACACTTCTGATAAAGCATAAATCTCACCTGTGTCGCTGGTCAGAGTAAGTTTTCTAGTGTAGTGTCTTCTTAGCCTCATTGTGCGCCAAGCTGTAATAGGTTCATTAATGATCAGCTTTCAAATATTCAAGAATACACATCCTGTAGTGTGCACCAGAGGGGAGTGAAAAAGCAGGAGTCGTGATGACTAAAAACAAGAATTTAGAAACACAGTTTATGTTTTGTGGTAAAAACATAAACTGCGATATTTCATCAAATGTGGTTAAAACCATAGACTGTCTATGGTTAAAACGTGTTACTGTGTCAAATAACATACAATATAGAATTGCATGGTTCCAAACCAGCCACTGATGTGTTCAGACATGTGATTTTAAAAGTTCATTTTTGGCGTTATCAAAATGACTGATGTGTGGTAGAGAATACGAGTTCTACATGCATTTTATAAATCATTTATAAAAAGATGTCTTGAAGCTATAATATTAATAAACATTTCTGCGAAACACTTCTGTATACATACAGATATGATGTAATATAAAATATAATCAAAAACTAGCAGCAATGTTTAAATTGTCAACTTAGTTCTGCTTTGTATCTTTTACTTGACACCGTGGAAACATAATCCAGACACCATACACGCTCCAGGCCTGCTCCACCAGCAGCAGCTAGTGATTGATTAACAGCTCCTAATATAAACAGACATTACATTGATACTCACTGGCTCTCACATTGTCCTACTAATCAATGGCGTTAGATTAATGCAGCCTTGACTTATGGAGCCAGACAGTGCAAGAAGTCCTCTGAGAGAGCCGGTGAGAGAGAGCATTAAAGGAAAAGTGTGCCATTATTAGCATCACAGCCTTACTCCTGACCATTATAGTGGACGGTACATCAACTGTGAGTGTTACCTGTATTTATAGAATATATTTCAAATACATGTAGTATTGACCAGGAAAATGCCGTTTTAGTTTAACCAGTTCTCTAATACACACATATTCTTTGCGAATGCTGCATTCTGATATCCTGCATGACCTGAATCGCTTCATGTAATTTAAAAGAAACTATAAACAATAAAATTAAAGGATATTTGCTGTTTGAATGGTAAGTTTATATCCAGTCTTTTACTTTAACTTGATTAGTTTATCACAATTATTAAAAAAAAAAAAAGAAAGAAGTAAAAAGAAATACTTTATTTTAAGCTTACACTGTTCATGACTCCAGCAGTACAGCAAGGTCACAGTATAATATATAACATTTTATATCTGCTTGTATGTTTACTGTCTTTGCAAAAGTAAGAAAGAGTCAAGAGACATCCATTTATACTGATGTTTGTATGATTTTCTGGCAAAGACGTTTCCTCTCTGCACTGCTTTTGGCAGTGAAAAAAGGCAGCGAGTAGCATAGACGAATCACCCACATGTCATTCCACCCAGTCAGTCCCACACCCACACTCCCATTCTCACAACACACACACAGAATAAAAAAGACAGAAAACCAGACACAGGAAGCTTTGCCTTACTGCCCTTCCTGAGCAAAATAGCAGAGTCATCAGTCTCACAGAATGTGTGCTAACCAGCCCAAGCTAATTTGCTCCAATTGTTTCAATAAATGTCTGTCACTCTATGGGATTTCCAGTTTGTTTGAAGGTGTATTCATTCTGAAGATGGAGTAAGAGTTACTGATCGTATTCAGCTCTTTATTATGGCAAATGCTCTGTAGTTCATTCAAACACAGTCACAGTTTGTTGTGCTGTAGGATCTTATACACACACACACACACACACACACAAAGGCCTATTGATCTTCCACTCCATTTGAGGGCTGAGTTAATGGCTATTTCAGTGCTTTGCTGGTAGCCTACAGGATTGTTCAGTCTGGCAAAAATGTGTGTGTATTGATCTTATTCCCAGCAGCAGAAAGGGCTCTGCTCACTCAGCCATGGTCTGTGCACTGAGACTGCACTCAGATATACTCCTATTATTTACAGTTACACAAAGCATCCTCGTAGTCTCACAGTGAGGTGCACGTTTCCATTCACTACTGAGTGAATATGTATTTAAGTATGTTCTTCTGACTTTTGTATACTACTGATGTGTTAACTGACTTTCTGACACTGTTATCACACTGTTATACAGATAACAGACAAATGGAAACACATGTTACATTACATCTGCAGATTACATTACAGCCATACTTACAGTATGTTTGCCCTCTGCTCAATGTGTACTTTTTGATACGTGTGTAACAGACATTTGAATAAATATCATCGTTTTGTTTTTTTCAATCAAGGTGCTTCCAACTGTCTTAATGTTTTTTTGTTTGTTTTGACCTCTTTGGAAGCCTTTTCCCACTACATTTGATATGAATAATTGCAAGTGCCTCAGAGAGTTTAAAAGGTCTTATAAATATTTATCTGTTCGATATTCTGAACGTTGTTTGTATGGTGACAATTATAAAATGAACTTCCTGTGTGTGCATGTGATGCAGCTGCTGGAGAAGCACAAGACCATGGACAGTATGGTGGAGCTGTTGGAGCTGTATGAGGAGGAAGATCAGGCCTATGGAGGCCTGCTGGAGGCCTCCACACAGCTGTACCAGTACCTGCTGCAGCCCTTCAGAGACATGAGGGAACTAGCAATGCTACGCAGACAGCAGATCAAGGTAACAGTTTGCGCCAGTTGAGGTTTGCAGTTTTAAGTGTATAAACATAATGTGTGTGCACAGGCTTTAAGAGGCAACTCCATAGAAGATAGTGAGGCATTTTGGGGGGATTTGTCTCATAAAAACTATGTTCTTACAGAGTTTGGACCCAAATTCGTTGACCCAGTAATTTGCCAAAACCTCTTTGGCATTCTACCAGGCCAACTTTTTAAGTCACAATTCTCCATTGACAAGTACACAGTAAACACACACACAAACAGATATGGTCAGCTGATTCCAGTAGTGAAAAAATGGTGTATTAGTGACATCCAACAGTAGAAAATGACAAATATAACTTAAAAGTATGTATTTTTGTTGTTTCTGGTAGTTTGTCCCTATTATGATAGACCGTGTGAACCATTTTTTTCTGACTCTAGGGGGTTATTCGGATGCTATGCTTAACTAGCATATGTGGGAAGCTGGCTACTATGCAGATGGGCCTAGATTCAGTGATGTATTTCTGTATTTCTCTACAGGCACCAACATGGAACAGTCATAAAACACAATGGATGTTCACAGGAAATTCTCATATCTCTTAAAATAGACTCGGCTCTGTGTGTGTGCATCAGTGTGTATGTGCATGTTTGACTGTGATGTATTATGCTAAATGAATTCTCTTGTATATTCTGCTAAGATGCCTTATGGTTAGTGTAAAGCAATGGGAGGGTGGTGAGATGTATCTAATTGCAAAGAGAAGATGGATGCTGGTGAATGGATAAACGGTGGAAAGGCTTTGTTCACTTATTGCAGTACTGATGGCACGTTTATATTTAGCTCACTGACTCACACACAGCACATCAGTAATATCATCAGTATCACATTACTACATAACATCCGTCAATAAAGAAGCAAACAGACACATATATATACATACACACACACACAGCTTTTCCCAACCTTGGATGGAAACACTTTCCTGTCAGTTCTGTCCTTTTCCACATTATCTAAACACATGTGGGATGTGGCAGTTGGGGGTTGAGTCACATACTGTGAGCTGGAATGGAGCCTCATGGATCTCCAATTTCCTGCAGTCTCAGACAGAGCCATGAATAAGTCATGTTGTGTGTGGTCCTATAGGTTTACTGCAGGTACAGGTTGATGTTGACACACTGGGATCAGCAGGCCTGCAGCAGAAATGGAAACATGGAGAGGAAAGTAAGAGAACTTTCCAGTTTAGGTGTGGCTGAATAAATGTTCTCAATTCCAGTTCCCCTGTGGAGGTGAGAACCTCCAGTGTGTGCTAAAGACAGGAATGTAAGCAAGGTGTTACGTCCTTCATTGAGCTGGGTGAAATCTTTTAACAACAGAGGGAAATAATTAAATTCCTTTCCAGTGTAATTTCATATGTTACGGTATTTTGTAGAAATAAGTGTGAAGTTTTAAAAGGTAATATTTAGTTTAATTTGTGACAAATTCCATCACTTTTTGTAATGAAAACTATTTTAAGACTCTGCAAGAATACATTTTTGGGGCGATTATTATTATTTTTTTAAATTCTGACACATTAACATCTGAACTGCAGGGCTGGATGAAAAAGTTTGTGTTGTCAATCAAATGGCACTGGAAACTATAATCAAGCTGATAAAAATTTAGATTTGGAAAAAATCTGATTCCTAAAAGATGATAAAATTCCCTTGACTTTGGCTTACATAACTGATCAAAATCTGTAATTAAATAGGACATGGTGATAAGATATAGAGCTACTGATTGTTACTGCCTATTTCTTAGCTAATTTACTGAAAGGATTCTCTAGTATGTCCTTTATTTCCCACCTTGTAATACTTCAGACATCCTTTCTGTCCTGTGGAGTAGAATCTAGACTGACTTCACGGTTCAGAGAGCTGCAGAGAGAAAACCGGCATACTGTGCAACTTTCATATAACTCTCACTTTCCTCTTACAAACTAGGAAATTATTACCAACTTTGACTCACTACATTAGTAATAGGTCAAAGTTGACAGTGTTTGCCTTCACCTCAAATCACTTCTGTACTGCTCAGTTGTTTTTCGAGAGCATACTCTCTTCTTTCCTGTCTTGCTGTTGTTGCACTCTTTAGCGTTGAGTGTTGCTCAACAAACATGTCAGCACAAGGGGTGAGAGGCTTTGCCAGAAAGGAGGATGAAAAGTGGGAAAACTTGCAGGTCCCACCGAGATTTGAACTCGGATCGCTGGATTCAGAGTCCAGAGTGCTAACCATTACACCATGGAACCTCCTACCAGCAAGGCGAGGGGGGAGGAGAGCTTGAACCCACACTTCCGGGTCTATTTATAGCCTACTGTGTCTGTAGCTCAGGCACAGCATGGCTTTCTGTAGCTCTTCTTCATCTGAATTCCCTCACTTGTAGGTGTATTAGTCTTTTACTGGTCACTTTTGTTTTCTTTCAAATTCTGTATCATTTGTCATTATTTGTGTCTTTGAAATTATCCAATGTGATTAAATAATTTGACATGAAATCACAGGAGAATTGTAGACACTGTATCAGCTGTAAAGCGTGCACTCAGTTAGCAGCTACTCAGTGAAATCTTTTACATTTAGGCAGTTCATCCTCCTCAGTATCCAGACAAGAATAACAAGGTTAAGCGCATTAATATATCTGCACTCTCTATGTAATATTTATACAGAACGTATGTTTATCTTTTACTCTCATATTGTCTGAGAGATTGTTACTTTCAAAAGCATTTTCACTGAGATTTCTCAAGAATGTCTCATTTTGTCAACAAGTTAACAAAAACATATGACTGGATAACATGTGGGTTGTCTGGTTTGACTGAAAGGAAATCAGCAGTAGCCCTAGTGGGATTGTGTGGCCTTTATTTGAAGAATGTCAGTGTACAGTGTGTGGTGGAGTAGCAATTAATTTGATTTTACCAAATGATCACACATTGGACTGCGTCAAAAGAACTCCCTGTGTTTGCACATTTTCAATATGTAGCATCAGTCTTAAGATGCGGTTAGTCCAGAGTGCTAACCATTACACCACAGAACCATGCATTTTAATTTTATAACTACCATTGTTCACATATTGGGAGATACTAATTGTTCTGTCCATTGCATGTGTGTTTATGCAGTCTGATGGGTTTTTTTGTTTTCTCACAGTAAAGTGTATCATATCAAAATGTCTTTTCAAAGAATCTGTAATCTTGTGCATTCATAAGGGCAGATCAAAGTCATACAGTATATCTAAATAGTTGATATCGGTTTTTAAAGTTCATTTTTAGATGGTGGGTTTTCTTTTACAGGGGCGCTGCACTCGGATTTACAGTAACACAAATCATCGGATGTAAAGCCAGCCGGTCTAAAATTACACTATGTATAGGAATGCAGAAAAAATCAAAATCAAAGGAATGAGCGCTGGCAAACTGACAGCAGGAAATTGCAGTGGTAAATGATATAGGTGCACTGCTGAGTAGTGCAGTGTGAGCTGAGGTGCAGCGAGGTTACTTTAAGACAGAGATGTAGCTCTGTAACCTTTGCTGTTCACGTTTCTCCTTTGTGCTGCGTAGGCACCTTTTGTTTTCCTCTTGGACATCTGGTTGTTATTTTTTAGATTTTTCCTCTGTGTTGACCAGTGAAGACTTTGTCTGCAGAGACATAGGAATGTGATTCCCATTATGGTCTTTAACTCTCTTCTACATGGTTCTACAATGCACTAATTAAAAGATAAAGTAAGTTTGTACTGCTGAAATATTACAGGTTTAAATAAAATGGGGAAATTATTATTACATCATTTTTCCTTCTACCCTCAGGAATAAAAAATGTCAGAAGGCCTTTTACAGTTTTCAGTTTTTTGCAATATTATTTCCCTATGCAAGCCGATTGAAAATGGGTTATTATGAAAAAATTGTGTTTGCACAGGTGTATGAATGTGTGTTTGAATGTGCACATGGTAACCTGTATGGGAAAATACTGCATATTGTCAGTGTTTCCATGTGTGGGAGTGTAGCTCCCTCTCCAGGCCTGTTTTCTCTGGTGAAACCATTGCGATAGATGCATTTCTGATGCATTTCTGACTTTTCCTGTTCCTCATAGCATGCAGCCATTTAAGTCAGACAGTCTTTCTCTGCAACATGTCTAGAAGAGATTTACTGTACTGTCGTCATGTATACAACCACCACTCCTAAGTATAATTAGATAAAACATTTCTATCACTGCTTTTTTCCCCATTTTTAGTTAATCACTAGATCCATTTTTGATATCAGCATAATGTATCCCAGGGTGTACGTATTTTAAAGAATTTTTATTACATTCATGAGAAATGCATCTCCTAACTTTTTCTTTGGACTTTATTTTTAATCTGTTTAATCTTTTTCATACTCCCTCACTGAGGCCTGTCGTTCTTAGTCTTGCTGACATAAATTATGTTCATCCTCTCTCAACAGATTTCCATGGAGAATGACTATTTGGGCCCAAGGCGGATTGAAGGTCTGAAAAAGGAGGACTTTGACTGGCAGAAGAAAGCTCAGGAGGCTGTCCTCAACATCCAGGAGTTTACTGTGAAATACTTTGAGATCACTGCCAGAGCCCAGAAAGGTACAATATGCCATCACTGTCAATGTCAAGCCAATAAAGCAGCAGAGGAATGACTTTGAATAATCACACACAGCACGCGCACACACACACACACACACACACATAGTGGTAGCACTGGCCTGCTATTGACCTGTGTGCGGTTTTGAACGCCAGGGCTAATTTGATTTGGTATTAATGAGGCAGTGCAGACAGCCATGCTTTGACAGGGACAGGAGGAAACAAGGACAAACTATTGATCAAACAGCTCTGCCAGCAGATTGTCACTGTGCAGGGTTACTCCACAAAGTGCCCCTGCTTATCCCAGTTGTTGTCCACTAATGATTGGTCCATTTATTAGATCAAAAGTCAAATAAGTGAATGGCTTAAGTGCAGGAATGAAAAAAGTTGTAATGTCGAAATGTGGCCAATAGATGTCTCCCTCTACATTATTGTAATAAAGCTTTGCTCCTGTGAGATGGAAGTCATCTCATTAAAAGAAAAGAAATTGTGGGTGAGATGCCCACTCACTGTAGCAGAGGAGAAAGTTACTTGATCATGTTGGTGACTCACTTTCACGTGAGTACACGTCACTTTTAACTGTGTGGAAGTTTCACTCAGCTACCAGTACATTGCCTTTTGTTTGTGTGTGTAGGTGTGTATGAGCGTATGAAGGTGGACCAGCGTAAGTTTGGTAAATCGTCATGGACAGTGGCGGTGGAGCGCATGGAGAGACTCCGCTACTCTGTCGCCAAGGAAACTCTGCAGCTGCAGAGAGCTAGGGAGATCTGTCTGGAGCAGAGGAAACACACACTTCGAGAGGAGGTGTGGTAGTAACACTCAACACCATGCAAAACACATATGCACAGACATAAACACACACACACACAGTTGTTTTGTGACTTAGTTTTTTGTCCCGTCCCCTCAGATGCAGAGTCTGTGTAGCAGTGAGGATGCCATGGCGCTCTTAGACCACATGGAGACACAGTACTATGAGCTCCAGCTCCAACTGTATGACATCCAGGCTGAGATACTACAGTGTGAAGAGCTGCTCCTCACCGCTCAACTAGACAGCATTCGCAGACAGATGACAGGTATTTTGGCCAAATTTACTAACTACTTTTGGGCAAATTTTGCTTACAAGATATGCATTATCTCATTTTCAAGAGCGTCCTGATAAGATACTACATATCACAAACTATTCTATACTATTGGCTGTGCATGAAGCTGCCACAAGACAGTTGGGATTATTACTCATTGCATTACTGGTGTGTAGTGTCTGTCAAACACATGAAAGATCTGTATATTTTTGTGTGTTTTCAGAGCGTCAGGATGAGGTGGTGTACTATGACACCTTTGAAAGTGCAGATGATATAACAGAGGATGATACTGCAGAGAGGGAAGAGCTGCACAGACTTCGGGTCAGCGCTCGACAGCTGGAGGCGAGAAGGGGCCGCATCACTGCCAAGCGCTCCTATCTGAGGAACAAGAAGGTGTGTACACCTTACTCGCATTCATACTTATTTTTTATTCCCGAAGTGTATCCTGGATTCTACACACTGTTCAATGTGAAGAATGGAGTGTGTATGTTGCACGTCATTTGATTGAGCTTCATATCCAAGCAAAAGTGACCCTTGAAACTGTGTCTTGTTTAGCTCTTTTGCTTTTCCAGAAACATATTTCATCAAGAAACAGCTAAAAACAGCTAAAAATACGCATTGGAATTTAAATTTGCTCATGTGGGCTGCCTCTTCTCCCACTTTGCTGTTGATTATATAATTCAGAAATCATAGGACAGTTTTTATAATGTATAAAGAATAACATTTTTGTTATGTACTGTAATTATATTTGACAATATTAGATTTTGCCATGAGATTACACAAGTACAAATACAAATGACTCAAATGATATCGTATGACCTGTTATAACTATTTAAAGAGTCAATATTTCCTACAAAACAATCATATAGGCACATGGCAGTGATATATATTCAAATATGGTATATGACACTGACGTACAAGGTTTTGTTGCAGCAGTTGTCTTATTGTTGGCAGCATGCATGATGCTGTACAGATCAGTGTGTTCATGTTTTTGTTTTTGCCCGCCTTTCTGCAGGAGATCTGTGTATCCAACCACACTCAGAAACAGCAGAAACGTCTAACCACCTACAAGGACTCTATATCCCACCAGGTCTTACAGGTAGATGCTTTTTTTTATAATGATGTGACTGTATATATAAAGCATTGTCAGTAACCTGACCTCCTCCTCTAAACCTCTAAATTGTTCAGCTCAAAAATGAAGAAGAAGACGAGGAGAGGAAGAACAGCAGAGTTAGTCAGGAGAGACAGAGAACTCTGGACAGACTACGCACTTTCAAGCAGGTATGTGCCTTCCTATTAATGTAAATATCTCATGATTTTTTCTTACTGATTGACTTCTGTCTTTCTCTAGCGGTACCCAGGTCAGGTGATTCTGAAGTCCACTCGACTACGTGTGTCCCACACCAGAAGAAGAGAGCGCGGAAGGAGCATGGAAATGAGTAGCGTGAGTGAGAGGGAGGAGCGTGTGGACTCTGTCTGTGTCCAGACGCAGGGCCAGCCGCTGTGTCTCAGTACCAGTGTGCAGACGGACCCCAGCCCGAGCTCCACGCTCACCACTCAGCCTGTCACGGCCCTCACAGCATCCCTTCCTCCGCTGCCTGTGCCCAGTCCTGCAGACTCCTCCTGCTCTCCCTGCTCCCTGTCCTCACTACTGGGATCCCCCATCTCCCCTCCTCCTCCACCCCCTCCTCCACCTCCTTTGCCAACAAAGGAGGAGTTGTCGCCTTCTGGGAGCCCGGGTCGGCATGGGCAGAAGTTTGAGGGGAAGAGTGCATCAGAAGAGCTCTCCCTTTCCCCACTCGGCCCATTTATCCCTCGTTTCTTTGACAGCAGCCAACTGGTGAGCGCCCGGAAAAAGCTGAGGAAGACTCCAGAGTTGGACTCCCACAGCAGAAGAGGTACTGGAACCATTTAGTAGCATAGTAGGCTCGATTAGATTAGCCAGTTACAGTAGCCAATCACAGTCTGTCTTCCTCTTCTCTTCCTGTATGCAGTGAGCTCGCCTATGGACGAGGTGCTAGCCTCCCTGAAGAGAGGCAGCTTCCACCTGAGGAAGGTCGATCAACGGTCCCTGCCTCCTACCAAGGGTGACGATGACCCCAACAGCATCCTGGTTCAGATTCGCAAGGGGGTCAAACTGAGGCGTGTCCCCAGGAAAGAGAGAAAGGACCAGGGAGAACTCCCGGCCTCCACCGACCCCCTGACCAGGAGCATCCATGAGGCACTGCGCCGCATCAAGGAGGCCTCCCCAGAGTCTGACTCAGATGACGACGGGCTGGCTGGCCCTGACTGGGATAGCTAGGGTTCAAGGCTCAGACGCAACAAATAATACACACACAGATTCCTGCATCCTCTGGCACTACACACACTGTACTGTACTGCACTGTACTGTACACACACACAAACACGTACACACAGTTACGTCATTCACACTCTAGCACACACAGCCCAGTCACACATGTACCTAGTGACTATGCCAGGGCCTGAATCATACCGAATATCACCAACTCACCAAATGCTCCAAAGGTCTATGGTCAACCTGTTCATTTGTTTTTCACACTACATTCACCATCATGAAGGACATTATTTGGGTTTTTATTGCTACTTTATTTTATTCCTGCAATCAGATTGTAATGATGCCATGTTTGTTTTTCTAATTTTTTTCAGTTGGGCTATTGAATAGCTTTGCACTGGCCCTTTGTTGGCTACATTAACATTCAGAAACAGCACATAACATATTTTACACCAACACACTGCACTGAGGGTTATTTGTGAAACTGAAAACCTCATACGGAAAGCTATTAGTATGAGGTGTGTGATTTTTATCCACTCAAAATGAGAAACTGTAACTGTAACAAAAATATGTAATGGGTGTAGTTGATAGTTTGAGGTCTTAGGGGGGATTGAAAAACAAATAGAAGACCCCACTGAGATTTGAACTGGAATTTACAGTCCAGAAACCATTACACCATCAAATATCACCTCTGCTGACACTGTTTTTACTCAACCAGTGTACTTTGACTGAGACAAACACAGCTGGTTGTGTCCTGTCACATGTGGGTTTGGTAGTGTCAGACAGTATAAGGACCACTGCTTGTCTAATCTGACACTGTAAATCCTTTAGTCTGTCCCAACAGATTTGTGCCCCTCCCCCACTCTTGTCCTCTTCCGGCCTTCACTAGCCCCAACTCTCACCCCCTCTCTGGGTGAGGAAACATGTATCGACCCATCTGTTCGACCGCAGCATATGGCCAGGCTGGTGGGAGATATGGAGAGTCACAATAGGTTTATCATTTGGTGCCACATCTAACAACATCTCTGAGCAGATGCTGGTCACCTAAAGAAGGAGAGGACTAGATGAAGGGTCATTGGCAGAACTACAGAGTTTCTTTAGGGAGGTGGAGGTCATGGTTAGCGTCAGTACTTTTTAAGTGTGGGCAGACCTGGTTGGTGATTCCCGAACTTTGTATGTGGGATAGTCACAGCAGAGATGTGAAACCGGTCACGCTTGTTTGAATGATGGATGGCTTGTGGGAGGCTAGATTCTCTCAGCGCTGTAGGGAGTCACTGTGGGCTGCGGAGCAGGCGGTCGTGATTGATGCGGTTTCTCCTGCCATCTTATTCACGTTCTCTCCTCTCCTCTATTGCATCTTTTCTAATTTCTTTCTCTGCACTCAGTGGGCAGAAGCACACAGTAGGAGGTCTGTTACTCACAGTGCTGGAAGTGAAAACATGCTCATGCACACATGGACTCACGCACTAAACTCACAGCCAACATGTGCAGAAACATTTTAGTGGCAAAGTGAGTCCACAGCCTCTTCTCCTAAGTCTTTTTTTTTTCAGAAATAGTTTCAGCACTTTCATAATACATAGTACAAATTCTGAATCACTTTATCTGTACAGTAACAACTTTTTGTTTTTTGTTTTTTTATCACTGGTTAAATATTATATCTGTAGTAGATGAGTAAGTTTAAAAGCACTGAAGGAAGGACAGTATGAGAGGACCAGTGGGATGCTTAGCAGCACAGGAATTCACGCAAACATACATGTTAACATGAAGCAAAAGATGTGGATTCATATACTAAGCTCTGAGTCTTAAACAGCTTTGATGCAAAGATTTGTGCTTTTTCTCTTGTTCTTGTGTTGAGAGCCATTCACGGATTAATCATGAAGCAGACACTAATGTAGAAAGAACAGGCATGGAAGCATATGTCACACTATACAGCATGAAAATAGCTCAGTGCTAAAGAGAATTTATTATTTTCCTGGCAGAGCAAACCTGAGGCACTTTTACACGTCTTCTGTCACTGTCAGCACAATGTTCTTCCCTGGTACCCTCATCATGTAGCATGAGACAGAGATCTAACCCTGACCAGGGCAGAGTTTCCCAAAATATGTTGGCGCTAAAGTTTAAGTTGCTCCACTGAACAATGACCAACAATGTGCTAAAGATGTTTTGGAAACTGGGCTTAGCATGTGACACCTGTGCCATGAATCAACTATCAATCTGCAGACTGACCTTAGAAACACACTATCATATGTTTTACACTGACCTTTATCTTTATCTATAAATAACCTTAACACAGCTTGTTTGTCAGCTAACTGTAATTTTACATTGCATTTCATTGCTTCGTTTGTATCCCGTTTTTTCCAAAGCATTTCCAGCCAAATCGTCTTGTGATGTGTTTCCTTCTGAAAATTTCCTATGTAAACCTGTTATCCACACAGGCTGATTATATGACCCGCTGTCTGAATAGCCAGTCAGTCACTTGAGAAGTGCAATATCAATATAGAGAAATACAAGAAAAGAGATGAAACATGTTAATGGGTGATAATGAGTTCAGATTGATTGCCTAAAACAACAGACTTATTAAATGTTGCAGATGTTTTTACACAGCAGTGTATACATACTGTTCCAAGAATACCTTTTTGGCCTTCAGTCCTACCATTTTCATTTATTCAAGCCTTTTTTTTTAAATTTTATTTACAACCTTGCCCCTGCATTTGAATAAAACCTTGTGAAGCAAATTCAGAGATTGTCTCTTTCACTGTTGAATAATTTAGTTAATAATGTGTTTTTTAAAAAGAGAACACACTGAATTCTGCAGTCACTGTATTTGAATATAAAACATAGCATTTCTCAGTGCACAGAGGTGTGTTCTCAGCCTGGTAGGGCTGTCTGTTTGAATTCAACAAAGGATTTAGTTTGGCTGAAGCACCAACAGGTGTGTCTCCTGATCGTTTTTCACCAGTATTTGGTAAGTCCATTCACCTGCAAAGACACAAGTCTCACCAATCTACGAACATCATTAGCCTGAGGTACCTCTTTAATATCATGAGTTCAAAATTACTTTAAATAGTCAAAAATATTGCCAGTCTTCTCATACCTCTAAATACAATAATAATACCTACATTTAAATACCATAAGTTACAAAACAGGAGAATGAAAAGCTTCTTATCCACTACTGTACAAAGGCATTCATTAACAATAGCATTAATATCAAGGTATTCCATCTCTGTCATTCAACTGTCAAAGTTAAACCAGAAAGAAAAAAAATGGGTAACTTTTCCCTTTACATGGGTCTTATTCCAGTGTATTAACCTGTGTAACTAACTACAATATTTTAAGTACAGAATTATGCTGTGCTAGTATTTAATGCAAATCTCTTGATATATAATGTAGTTACAACAGTGTAATAACACAGTGCAAACAGGGTGCTCAATTGAAAGGTAAGGTAAGCTGCATTTCATGTGAGGATATAGCTTTTAAGAAATTCATTGATTTTAAAGGAAGAGATTTTAAGATGCAGTTTTGGATTTTACCGGTAGGAGCTGCTTTATAAGTGTAAGTTTTGGTACAGAACGTTTAACACTATGTGTTTACATTGTGTTGTTACGCATTTTAAATATACAGTATATTGAAGAGGTTTTCATTGTTTACCTACAGACTAGATACTCTATAATAACTATGCAATACTTTTCCGTGGGTTAATACACAACAATAAGCCACTGCAGGGTGTTACTGCATTTGTGTTATCCATCCATTCATTTACAATGCCGTCATGAGTAGAAAGTTGTCTTATACAGTTCTATTATTATATCATCAGTGTTATATCCTGTGTAAAAAAGAATAGAAACTGAGTACAGTTCTGTATTCACCCGTGAGGAGTGAAAATCTGTGGCCAGTTTCACTGAGGGTGGAGATTTACAAACACGTAGATGACACTCTATAAGCCCTTCATGATGCACTACTTCGTCCAGACAGGGCTGCCACACAGGTTCGCGGTCAACAGTAGTACACTTTCTGTTGGACAGGGGGGATCAGCTGAGTTGCATTTGACCTATCTGCATGAGTCCACTGAGTAGAGTACCTGATAGAGTTAGATAGAGGTGTCGTATAGAGCCTGTCTGGTATTGCTCAGTGTGTGTGTGTGTGAGAGTGTGTGTATGTGTGTAAGCCTTGATGTCCAAAAACAGGGTCTTTCTCTCAGCACAAAACACACACATTATATACAAACATGTGTCCACGTATGTGTGCTTTGAAGGCACACGCTATGTCGACGGTCAGGCCTTGTTCGGGAACACACACCACACTGAGTTTGGCAGGAAGACAGGTCAGTTGTCTGTTACGGTGGAAGCAGTCTGGATACAGGAATTCTCATGTCAAATCTAACACGGGCACACGCCCCCTAAAATTTCTGTGTGGCATGAACAATGCCTCTGGAAGATTCAATACTCATCTATCATGTAGGATTTTAAATAGGCTGTGGATATATAGCAGTCATTCATTTCCATTGGATAAGTAAACCAAACTTCATTTCCCAGCGGCCCCGTGTGTCCAGCCTGGGGAGCAGCATCGATGTCACCCCAGGCCAATAGGTAAGACTGACTGATTTGTTGACAGCCGTCCTTTAATTCTCTGTTTCCAGTGACACTCTGCTGGCAGCCCGAGCTCAAACATGGGACTGTTTCTCTGTTCAGCACTTCTCTGTACAGTAAGTCACTTTGGATCAAAGCATCTGCTAGTTAGAGGACAATATTTTGGAGGGATTTGGCAGCTTTGGCGCAGTTCTCTGAGTCTTAACAGCAATTATTTCCACATGACTTTCAACATTTCCCTTAGGGGGGCAGTTTAGAGAAGAAAAAAAGGGTGTGTGTGTGTGATGCTGTGATGCTTCAAGCTGCGGTGCAGCTCTCCCAGTCAAACAGCAGATGTCACTGAGGCACAGTTCTCAAGTTAACTCTTTGTGAGTGTGTGGGTGGGTTTGGGGGTGCAGTTGCAGTGTGCCACAACAGGCATCTCTACGACTGGAGAGATCAATTCAACCGAGGTTACGCCTACACCAGCCAATCAGAAGGCAAGATGAGGTAGCCCCTGTGTTGTTTTGAACTACAGGAGTGCCTGCGGTTGGTTGGAGCTCGATGCCTGCAAGGTAAAAATGGGGAGTTAGCTGCCCTTTTTGAGCAAAATCAGAATCGGGGCAGTGTAGTGTCGCCGTTTTAATGTGTGTAGGGTGCAGGAGGAAGGTGGGGCATGGTGGGTAGGATTGATGTAGGTGAGTTGGGGGTGTCAGGGTGTAAATTATCATATGGCTCTGTCTGTAAAGATTAGGCAGCTCAGTCTCTAGCTGGCCTCCTCTATGAGCCGAGCCAAGGTGTCTCTGAGCTCCGTCAGCTCAAAGATCTTGCCGTCCAGCAGCTCCAGCAGCGTCCGCAGGCTCTTTCTGAAATTCTCCTGCTCCTCCTGGTTCTCCTCCAGCCGCTGCTCAGCCCCCGACAGCTGCTCCTCCAACACCCGACTGCGTAGCTCCGTCTCCTGGAGAAGGAGAGACAGCATTGTTGGCAGGTTTGTGTCATTAGGAGGTAAATTATGACAGAGGACACACTGATACTTTGGAGAACGGTTGTATGCTAATATCTCTTTGTATCACTCACCTCAAGTTTCTGGGTAAGAGTGTCTTTCTGCTCCATCAGGTCATTCATGTTTTCCAATTCCTCTTTCAACTTTTCCATTTCCTGGAGCACATAAAAACAGATTAAAAGGCTGTGTAGTATGAATGTAGGGTGTTGCATAAGACAATAACTCACCCTATCACACACATATGCATACACACACCTCTTCTTTATCCCTTAGCGTAGTCTCCAGTTCCTCTATGGTTTGGTTGAGTTCAGTCTTCTGGGATTTGATCACTGGTGTTTGGTTGCTCTGGCACTCGAGCTCCGTCACCTAAAAGGACAATATGAAGATCAAGATTTAGATCCACGGAGAGCACAACAGAATCTTGATCTCAACCCATCTTTCATTTCCAGACGACCTCTTCTTTACTCTCCCTCATGCCAAAACTCATCTCTCCTTTCTGTTTTTTCCCCCATCCTCTCATCTTGACTTCACGCCATCCCTTCCAAATGATCACTCCTATTTGATTTGAATGAATTCATCCCACATGAAAACAAGCAAGCATTTCTGTGCCCCTTCCCTCACCCGTTTGTGTAGTCTCTCGGCCTCCTCCTGGTAGGCAGCCAGTTGTTGTTTCCACTGTTTGACGTTGGCTGTGGACTCCAGCAGAGCTGCCGTTAGCTTGGCATTGTTCCCCTTTAGTGCCTCCAGCTCAGCCTCCCAGTGTTTTGTCATAGCGGGGCTTCAGAACAGAGGGATGTACATATTGTCAGATTACCACAACAGTAACATAAGATGATAAGTGCTCGTGTTTTCATGCTATGGATATAAGGTGTGTATATCTGAAAACTCATGATGTCTGATTTACATCTGAAAAATCAAGTTGTGAATGTGAGGGTTTATTGTTTCAGAACATATCAGAACCATTATTGTTTGTAAGCAGCAAGTTATTCATCCTTCCATCCATCCATCCATCCATCCATGGACGTATTATGAGACAACAGGCCCCTGGGCACAGATATGTAAAATCCCCCACCCCTCCTACATAGGAGCAAGACATCCAGTCTGAAAGAGTCTCTTTCTAGTCATTTTGAGTCTCTTTGTGGCCTTTTTGAGTCTCTGAGGTTGTTTTTGGTCTCTTTGTGGTAATTTTGCATCTTTTAGTGGTCCTTTGAGTCTTTTTGTTGTCTTTTTGTGTCTCTTTGACATTTTGCAGGTGAAGCCCAGGTGGGCCTGTGACCAGTGGCCCATTCAGTAATCCACCCATGCATCCACATTTGCTCCTGCACTGAAAGCTGACAAAGGCTGCAGCGGGCACTCAGGCTAGAGGTCGGCACTTCCTGGCTAGTAGCTGTGAAAGCAGCTGTCTGCCACATGAGTTGTAATCTGAGATTATATCCTCAGACTGGCTGGAGCCTAATCTGGTCCAGCTACTCACAAACGAGAGGATAAGGGAGACGTGAATGAATGTGAATTTCATGATGGAGAGGCATGTGTGGGAGAAAAAGGCTATTGGAAAAAACCCTGGCATATGGGATGGGTAGTCGATAGCTCAGAGTTTAAGTGTAATATTAGATATATGTATAAACTCAACTTTCTGGAGGGAAAATGCTTCCGCTGTGCATCTCCCCTGTTAGATATGAGCACTGCAGGCATTCATTTATGATTTACATAATGCTCATTCCCTGTCTCTCACATAATGTCTGACTCGGGCGGGAGAATGTATGAGAGACCTAAACGTTGTCGAGTACCGACATCGAGTCAAGTTCCTTTGAAAAGGAGCTCCTACTCCCACATACTTCACAGTAATTCCTCACAGCGGTGGAAACACATACACAGAAAAACACGCTCAAGGAGTGATGAGGGTCTGTGTATGACCCATAACAATGTTCCGCCCCCTCACTGACACACACACACACACACACACACATATATGCTCACACACTGCAGCAGTACTCCACTATGCCATAACACCCACTCTGTGAAGTGTAAAAGAGAAAAAGCCCAGAGCTAATTCACTCAGGACTCCCACGGCGCCTTCAGTTCTTACACAACAGCCACCCCCTCTGTGAGTGCAAGTGTGTCTGCGTGTGTGACGCATAGGAGGGAGACGACACTTCATCCTACACATGCACATATCAACTGACACACAACCACTCGCACACACATATACACATGGAGCTATGCTGTCACCAAGGCACGCAGCCTCACCAATGTATAAACCCCACACACCAGCTCGGAGAGCTGGAGAGCAGGCGAGACGTCAAGATGTGAAGATGGAGACAGACGGAGAAAGCAAGGGAGAGCGATGGAGGGAGCATTAGAGGAGAGAAAAGAGTGCAAGTTTTGACACTGGTGTTGATCTTCATTAAATGAGTCTGGCTGAAAGGTTTCAGGAGGGCACCTGAGCACAATTCTGGCTGAGGACAGCAGAGCAGAGCTGAAGGTGTGTGAGACACATAGAGGGTAAGTTAGCTGCTGTTGTCAGTGAACTGCAGATTGTAAAGATGATGTGATTATTTACACAATGTGAATGTCTTGTCATGATGATTTTATCAGCTATTGATAGTTTTCAGTTGCTGATCATTATGTCATTTTGTTATACTTCCACTTCTAGTCATGCAAGAGCCAATTGTGTGATGTTGAGCTAAAGAAGCAAATGATTTCCTGTTTGTATCAGCTTAAAATTGTTGTGCAGTTTTTTGCACAGTTTTTTAATAAATGTAATCAAAATTTTCGTAGACTAACATTCTGTATCTGGTACAGAAGATTGCATTAATGTTACAGGGTTTACTTTTATTTGTTTTTATCTGTTTCATGTGAACAATGATCTGCCAACTAAAACAGAATATGTCATGACAAGAGACAGCACAGGACCAGATTTTTTGGGGTGTCAGGGTAATTCTTTATTGCATTTTATTTTGAATTTATTTTTTGTTTTCTTGATTGAACTCTGAATGTGTTCTGTGGTTTGGACATAACCTGTACACACTGCCAATACACCATGACTCTTGAATAAAAAAAATCAACGCTCTGTTTTGTGTTTTACTACTTCACAATGTAAAGTATAATTCTCCTCACAGGCTCAATAAATCTACCAAACACAAAATATAAACTTGTATGACACTGAAGGTTTTCTACAGCCCTCTTGTGTTTCTGCCGCGTCCTGACCGCGGTGCGTTGTCAGGTAGGTTCTTCCTCCTCACAGAGCACTTCAAGAAGCAGGGAGCCAGAGCAGTTGCCATGGTAGCACTGGAGGAACGGAGGTACTCGTGGCACACTGACGTATGACATCGGCACCGTCTCCGTTCACACAAGCCTACCACAAACCCACCGACAGACGCCTACATCCTCCAACACTAGAAGACCATTCACATACAACCAAGGCAGTCCCAACAAAAGATCTTCCAATATTCAGAAAACCATTCAAAACGACTCCACTGCAGACCTGCCAAACACGCCTACATCCTGCAATATAAAAAAACCCTCTCACAGCCCTGCACAGAGCTGTATCTCAACCTCCTCTCTCTTCCTCTGCCCTCTGCACCCACACATGCCTGCCTACACAGCACCGCTAAGCAGCAGTGAGGTGTATATGTTATGGAGATAATTCAGCATCTAATTCCAGACACATGGCAGAGAGACACACCAAGACCATCGTAGAGGTCCAGTGCAAAAAGAAAGCAAACACTTGTGTGTGCAGTTGTGTTTCTATATGTGGGTCTGAACCCTCATGAAGTAATATACAAGTAAACATATTCAAAATGCACTACAAACATTTTTATTCTTTTCTTTTGCCTATTAAATCAACTACAAACATATACACCATTACTCAAATTGACAGAAAAAACATTTTAACTAGTTTGAGACACATGAGAGGCTGATGGAGCTACTGTAAAAGGTGATAGACATGTGAGATGATGCATACAGTAGATATTAAATTGAAGTATGAATCATAGAGAGAAAAGTTAGAAAAAGAGAGGGTTGTGTGGTAAAATATCTGGATGGTCCTAGCATCTACCCTCTCTGCATATGCCTGTGAGAAGATGTGAGACTGAGGTTTGCTTGTTACGTCCATGCTTGCCATTGCGAATGCCGAGAGTCGACCCCGTCTCCCACGCATGCAGCATTAATAGACACATCAGCAGCAATGCTGCAGCAGGCAGTGGGTGTCCTCTCTACATCCCGCTCTCACTGCACACTCAGATCTGTGTAGCCTTACAGAGTTCATGATGTAGCGAGAGGGATATCTAAGCATTTGTATTTCAGCTTGTCACAGCTTTACAGACTTTAACACTAACAAAAATACCTCTGTCTCTAAAGATCTCTACAATGGTCTTTAAATATCAAAAAATGTTTTAAGTCTCCCCTCAGACACCCATAGTTAAGCAAAAAAGAATGATAATACATTAAGCGATTGATTGATATCTTTAATTAATAAGAATCGCAGCCAGAGAAATAATGAAACGAGTGGCACAAGATTACAGAGATTTTACAAATGAAAAGACCTGTGCATACAGTCGACTACAGGTGACAGTAGAACATTTCCTCTCCTGAGAAAAAAACACTTCACTCACTCAAATGACTCAAACTGATTGTCCGTGCCCTCCTGTTCAGTTTATTTATTGTAGTGAGTATGTGTGCAGTTGGTGGATGTTTAGGTATCAGTGACTCATGTACAGACTTTATACAATGCACCACTCTCTCTGTCGTTCTCGCTCCCAGTTTCTGACACACACACACACACACTCACACTCTCTGCGTGTCTATCTGTCTTACTCTTTCTCTGCCTCCCACTACCCACAGTATGTTATATAAGTCTTACATAAACGCTCCATCAACACCTTTATGGTGATGAACCTCACAGCCACACCTCTTCAGAAAGCCATTATACAAATCAAAAATATTTACATGGTACTTTGACCTCTTTGTCTTACACAATCTACTGTATATGAACCAGTACTGACAATCACAAGGAATATCAAATATCCATTTCAATATTTAGTCTGCAGGACTACAGGACACAAAGACAGCAGGAATGTATACAACAGTAGTGCTGCATGCATAGAGGTGACACCGTCACATACTCAATAACAACATAAACGTCAAAAGATTTGAATTTGCATTTGAAAATATATTATTGCATTGCAGTAGGCAAACATAAAACTACAAATATATGTGAGTTTCCTTACCAAGCATGCTCAGATTGATCAAAATAATAACTGGAATAATTCCTCATTCCTGAGAAACACTTAAAGTAACATCTTTTGCTGGTCCATGTGAAGTGACAGTGTGTGTGTAAGAATGTCACTGATATTATTCATTGCACCCATATTCCTCCTGACTGGACGGATGGCGCACTGTTGTTACCCTTTTTGTTAGCCATTACTAAACAGGCAGTGCATCAGGTTCTGTAAAGAAGACCCTCCCTGTTGCTGACCTGCAATCAGGCTCTTATTTTTTGGAAAGTTTGGGCCTGAACATTTTTTGTTTTTTGCGTAGTTATGATGGCGCAGTAGTCAGGACTTGTAATGACATCCCTATCAGAAAGAGCAGACCCGACAAGTCTTAAACTGCTGCCTAGAGAGGAAAAACACGAGAGAGCAGCAGTGAATAGAGGGAGTTCACTACCATGCTGACATGCAACATACATAGGTGCACGCAGACGAAAAGAAAGACATAGAACAAGAGAGGTCTATACTGCTGTGCCTCAAACGAACAGAAAAACAGAGAAAAGTAATTCATAATAATTAATTTATTTTAGTATTGTTTGTGTGTAATCTATGTGAAATATGACTGTGACAGTGAGTGTATATAGTCAGACTGTAACATCTGTACTGTAGTAAACATGACAACACGGGACAGTGAACACATCATGATGTGGGATGTACCTGTGTGCGAAGGCCAGTGCGTTCTGCGCCGGCCCTGGAAGGGTGTCTGAATTAGGAGTCGTGTCACAGATTTCATCTGTGCCGTTGATGTTTTCCATGGGCGGAGTCACCGGGGTCAAAGGTGATGAGAGCTCACCTGCTGGAGACTCCTACATGTGAAACAAAGTTGTTCAGCTGTTACTGTCAGTTAGACATCAATTAATCAATCAAACATTATTGAAATATTGTATACATTTTATTATCCTGCACACTGTTAGTCGTGATTAGATAAGGCAGGAAACAAGTGTGAAATCATTTTAAAAGCTCAACAATTTATTTGTCAACTTTAGACATTTGTGACATTCCCCTATAAATAAATGCCTGTATGATACTCTCTAATGTCAATAATTTAAAATAGAAATGATAAAACCTACAGTGAGGTCACAAAATCTTTTACATCTGCTACATTTTTAGTTTTTAATGTTGTCTGGTTGCTTTTTCCAGAGACACAGCCTTAGGCGTAAAGGAAATGGTGTGCTTTACATTACCAAAAGTAGACACAGTGATTTGTTTAGATTAAAAAAGAACTGGGTAGTTTTTAGCACGAGCAAAGATAGACACCATGACTGAAGTGACAAAGAAAAAAAGGGCACCACTTTTGGACTGCAACTAACAATGAAAATGAAAACAAAATTTTCATTATTGGTTAACCTGTCAATCATATTTTTTTACGATTAATTGATAATTTGTTTACCCTGTAAGATTTCAGCACCAGAGCCCAAAGTCAAATTTCTTGTTTTGTCAGATCAACAGTCCAAAGATAATTAATTTGCAATGATAATGATTAAAACTGAGAAAAGCAGCAAATCCTCATGCTTAAGAAGCAGGAATGATTAAAACAAAATTGTTTTAAATTAATTTTCTTGTTTAATCAACTAATGATAATATTCATAATTTGAAATGAATAATAATTAACTTGAGTGATCTCAACGACCTCTTATTACCAGAGATGGAAACAAGATAAAAACAAGAATCTCTTTCATCAATTTGGATCATCCTTCCCCTATAAGGAGTTGACATGAGTCATGATAGAGGTGTGTTTGTGTGTTTTTAGGGGTGGGGGTGCTGCTGTCTCTCGCACTCATAAAGCTCTTGCTGTGTTGCTAAAGATTTGAGCATCTTAATGAGCAGTTCCACATGCCTATAGGCCAATAAATAGCTTACTATAGCACTGGGAAATTGCAGCCTTTACCGGTATAGCAATCCCTGCAGTTTCACCACTAATAGTGTGGTGGTGGCCAGTGCACTTGCAGCCTTCAACCCCTGATGAGAGCGAAGCTGTCCACTTGGCTTCATTAAAAAACATCCTCCCATGGGAAGCACAAGGTACTGTAGCATTTCAGCCCGTGTGGGCCGCAGCATTAATAGTACAAGTAATAGACCACAGTACAGTGGGGGGGCTGCTCCCCTAGCCCCCCTAATGAACAGATGAGGACATGAAGCCTGTTAACAGCCTTTAGATTAAAGAACAGATTTCTCTGGGGCTTCTCCTCTGAAACAAGCTAATTTTCTCTCAGACGCAGTTACACATGCCCTAAAACACTCTATTATTAGATATCCCACACAAACAAATACCTAACATACAACTAATTATGTTCTCCAATTTATGATATGTCAATAGACTTTTTCTCTTAATGTATAGGGTGGATACATAGAGTGAAAATGTACCATATTGGTGTATATTATGTAAGGACTGTAATTCTTAACCTCAGTGTCAGGACCTCCCAGTGGGTCATGCAGTAGTGGAACTCAGTGCATTTAATCAGGTACTGCACTTAAGTACAATTTTGAAGTTCTTGTACTTTGTATTTGCATTTTATGCTACTTGCTTTTCTCTCCACTCTATTTATTTGAAAGATATAATTACTGGTTACTTTTTAGCTTAATCGTCTATGTATGAAAAACATATGATTAACTTATAAAATACGAGTACAGAAAATACAAAAAGGGCCCTAGGTTGGTAATAACTGGACTAAAATACCTAACTGTATATAAAGTTGTTAAAACTAGCTCCACCAACAGTAAAATGCTACATGCATTGATGCATCAGAATTAACGATCTAATAATGTAATAATCAGTCACAGGAGGCATTTTGTTTTGCAGAACCAGTACTTTTACTTTTGATACTTTAAGTACATAATAATACTTCTGTACTTTTACTTAATTTTGAATGCAGGAATTGTATTTGTAATGTAGTATTTTTACATTAATGTATTGTATTTATTTTACTTAAGTAAAGGACCTGAATACTTCTTCCACCCCTGGCTTCAACATTTTTTCTACCTAAACTTATATTTGTATCTATTTTAGCAAATTCTTTCTTATTCTCTAAATTTGTCTCAACATGCCTCATATACCTCCTCTGATAATTAATCAAAGTAAATAACAGCAAAGGGAAAAATCACTGTTTGGTCGACCTGTTCATCAGCTGTTCATAATACACAACATGCCTGTGACAGAAGATCATTAGTAGGCTGATAAAAAGGTTGTAGCATAGTGTGTACTGAACGTACCTGAGAAGGAGACGTGGCCATATCCATCTTTTCTTGACTCTTCTCTTTAGCAAGTCGCGCTGCTTCTTTATACTCTGCAAACTTCTCTGCAAACTGGACACAGACGACAGCCATCAGTATGGACTGTAATTCATACAATACTGTGGTTTAAGCTGTTCAGTAAAGCCATATGTGCATGGACACAACACACACACACACACACACACACACACACACACACAGATCAGTGTGCAATAGGTCAGCTGTGAAGCCAAGGGAAGGACAGAGAGAAGCTGTTGCCAATAATGACCCACAGTTGAACTTGGAAAAGAAGGCCCTTACCCATAATGCCTTAGCAGAAACATGAGCTAACTAGGTCACCGTTAGTAACCTGTCTATCACAGACATACACATATGCGCACACTCACGCGCTGTGCAGACTATGCTTTGTGTGTGTTTTTATCGTTGAGTTTTTGCCTTTAATCAGAAGTTGGCCATGGCTGAAGTTGATCTCCAGGGTTATTTTAGTCGAGAGCAAAGATACATCCAGCAAGCATCAAGCAGTAAGGTGAGCTCAGCTGAGGGGCTTTGAGCAAATATAAACACTCTGGCACATAGACACAAGCACATATCCCCAATGTCCCTTTAGGGTGTGGTTCATCACCGACACTACTCCCACAGTGTTGCAGAGTAATTTAGTATATACAGTACTGCAGAGGGCTGAGTGGTGAGGAAATCAAATTGACAACTCTGCTGGAGCCGGTCTTGTGTCTGCCATTAGTGGAGTTGCAACAAGTAACTTAATATAATTTCACTTCAGTGCAATATTATAGTTCTGGTACAGTGATCTAAATGCAGTAGTTCTCAGTGTAAGTGCTTTAGGAGTTGGCACTGCAGTTATCTGAGAAGTGAATCAGATTATTTCAACTTTAAACCACAGAAAATACTTCTAATTGGCTGGTAGGTGTCTGTTAAAACTGCATATTGATATACCTCAGACACTGTAAATCAGTTAAACCAAAGACGCTCTACATTAGCCAAGTAGTTGGGAATGTTTTTTAAAATTAAAAAAAGATCATTTTTATTATTATTGTTTTGTTCTCTCTGATTTGATAATGGTATGAACTTAAAATACAGTTTACCTTTGTATGTTACTGCAAACTTTATTTATTTACAAAGTCTCATTAAGATTAAGATATGTTTTGCAAGAGAGACCTGAGAACAAACTATATATGTACAGTACAAAATCACAACAAGACAAGTCAGACAGGCAATTGTCACACTCATAGAATAGGAAAATAATGGAATGGATACTAAGAGTAAAGTCAATTATTATGCATTATTGGTTGTTTATTTATTTACCTGGGGAAGACACCTGAGTGTACATACTGTTCTATAGTAACTGTCTGCCTTACAGTCACATAATTAGTCAAATTTGCATCTGGCCACTAAGCAGGGATCAGTTGGTGACAAAGTGCTGCGTACAGCACCCCTACTTCTTGCAGGGGTGTTCCAGGAATTTAGTGTTGCACTTCCCTAAATTCGAGGGCCTTGTGAGAAACAGATTTTAAAAAGAAATGGTCAAAATCAAAGCAGCAGAGGCCAAAATATCTGGACTTTTGGTCCCTAATTTGAGTCATTTGAGACCCAAAAACTGAGACAACCCTGGTGACATCATCATGGTTACTTTTTCAGACTTTATAGCCACAGAAGACATTATACAACTGTTTTCACAGGTTATATCATGACGAATAAACTAAACTAAACTGGTGTAAAACAATATGTACAATTGGTGGAGTGCCCCTTTAAAATCTGAAGCACCCACCCCTGGGTCCATCTTTGTGCTGCCGGATTTATTTTACAGAATTGTACACTTATGAAACACAAGTGTACAAAGGGGAAAATGAATGGAAAAGAGGAGTTTACGATATTAATAGTTGTTGAGGGAGAAGAGAATCTGGCCTGACAACCTTCAGGTCGCAAGACCACATGTTATTAATGTCCAATATATGATATGAAACAGGAAATGTCTTTAATATCAGGTATTGTTATCAGCCTCTTTATCCTTGCCTTCCTGACACAGAGGACATGTCTATACTGCTGAGTTTGGTTGTAATGTATGTGTGCGTCTGTGTGTGTGTGTGTGTGTGTGTTGTTCTGACAGTGGGGAGCTGTGAGCCTCCCCAGTTCATGACAGAGCTTAATCATACTGCAGAGGAGAGAAACCACCACCTACTCAGACACACACACACACACACACACACACAAGTGAACACACACATATACATAACTTTCATACAGACACACACAGAAAAAAATGCCTCATTAGGGCTAACTGCCAAGGAGATTCTACACTTTGAGAGAAGCTATAGCAACTAGAGTAAAAAGAGAGTCAAAATGTCCTCCTCTCTCAGGGACTGGGGGAGAAGAAGAAAAGAGAAGCCACCCTGTGATTGATGCTAAAAGGTTTATAGTAGATGTGGTTTGTGTGTGTGTGTGTGTGTGTGTGTGTGTGTGTGTGTGTGTGTGTGTGGGTGGGTGCGTGGCTGGATGGAGGTGGTACCTTGGCTAGATGATGCTCAGTGGAGAATCCCAGGCCGTAGACGGTGTTGGCTCGACTGTCCGCCCATTGGCCAAACTTCTGTGAGGTCTTTGTGAACGTCATGTTGGGACTGATGGTGCTGTTGATTATTGCCTGCAGGGCAGAGACAACCCACTTAATACATATTAAATTAACTTTATCACTGCAGTGTGTTTAATGTATGTGTGTGTGTGTGTGTAGAGAGAGAGAGGGTCAGATGTAGAGTCAAGGAGATTTTAAACCCAAATATGTGCTTTCTGTATGTTTGAATGAAGATTATTCACACCACAAATTATAAAATTATATTCTGTGTATGTGGAACACATAGTTTACACATTAGGCTCCGCTGCATCTCTACTTTATCTTTCTGTAACTGTTGGTATTAGTGCTTCAATCTGTTTGTGTATGTGTTTGTATGTATGTGTGAGAGACAGGGGAAGTCTGAGAGAACAGTATATAGCTTTCAGTCTACAGCAACGTAGGCAGGCTCACACCCACCAACACAATAAAATCCATGCTTGGAAAGCTAACAGACAGCTGCTGAGTTTGACTCTGAAAGCCTTCAGCCATGGATTCAGTGGTCCACCATCAGTAAGACACACAGAGAAATACACAAACAGGAGCATGTACATGTACGCACAGACATAGAGTGATGGCAGAGGGGCAGATAGAAATATCTGATGGGGAGAAACTAGAAAATGAGGTGGTGGCCATGGAAAAAGTAAAACACTGAGACTGAAAGTTGGTGAATGCTGGAATACTGAGAGCTTGAAGTTAAAGGGTAAGTCTGGCAATATTTTATATTTTCCTTATTGTCAACAAAACCAAAACCAACAATGTATTGATCCTACTAACAAGTATTGTCTGTGTATCCGAAGTATAGTTTATTCCTCTGTGCTATAGAATAATATTGTTGTCCAAGTAAACCACATCAGTGAGCCACACTCTAGTTCATCATATACACTATACACTGCATAGTTTACATTGTAGTAAAAGTGAAAGTATATATTCATGAATGGTTTCTAAAGATTTACATCTTCAATAGGAACCAATGGGCTCAGGCTTAATGCAACAGAAAGGGTTGTGGAAGTCAGAAAGTATTGAGAGATGGACTAACACATTGTTGGTTTCAGTCTTTTCATGAGATTTGTTGGCAATAATAAATATATAGAACATCTATAGCCGTATACTTTAATGAGGCAAAACAAAATGCTACCTCTAAATCTTATATAACTCAGCTTCCTTTGTTAAATAATACTAATGGAGAACAAATTAATGGCTGATCAATTAGCAGTGTTGTGTAATGGTTGACATTCGGGTTGGCATCAATACATAATGATGACTTTGGGAAGGGTAGCAGTCAGTGAGTGAGTGTGTGTGTTACGCAACAGTTGAATTTAGTGATCAAATATCTATCAAGCTCTGAGATGGTTGCTAAATTGACCATCAGAAATGGATCACTGAACACAAACTCTGCGACGTTGCTTTGCTTCCATCAGTCATACACATTTTTCAACCTTCTCGTTCACCTGGCTTCACACTTTTCTGTCTTTGCCACTCTAGTTATTTCTCCTACCAAACATTCTTCTCACTCATCTGTTTCTCTCATTTAACCTCACCCCTCCTCCCTCCATAACTGGCGGGGAGTGTGCACATGTGTGACTGGTCAGTCCCTATAAAGAACTCTGCCTTTAGTCATGCCGAGCTCTACCTCGATCACACCATGCCCAGCAAATATATCCCTCTCTAACAAGAATATCCTGAGACATAAAGTGTAGTGTGTCTGAAGTGCAGACAGACATACACAGACATGCACATACAAATACAGTAGTTGAATACATATACACAGTGAAACATGAGCTGTCAGTCTTGGGACAGGCTGCAACGCTGAGCTCTTTTAAGATGTGTTTGCACATTAGATTCCAGTGCAGAGCTTATTAACACCATTAACACTCAGTAGATCACAGTGCCACTAAAATCTCATGGAAGGCTGTTTGACATCTTAATAAAACCATGTCAGTTGGCAGAAAATATTAATAACACAATGGATGCAGTAGGAGACGTATAATGAAATCTGAGTTTTGTGTGCGACAGAGTGTGAAAGGTGTACAGTAACAATCAGAATCAACTGCTCACCTTGGTGCCATCCAGACTGATGATGCGGTAGACATTACGCGTGCTGTCGTAGAAGTAGGAGACAGTGACGGCATGCTTGCTGGTGGGCAGCCAGTTCTTCTTGGTGTTGGGGTCAATCTGGAAGACGTGAGCCCGCGTGCTGTAGATGGGCTGCTCCCTAAAAGGGACGAAGAAGAAGTTGTGAACCTCTTTGTGCCGCAACACCAACGTCTCGCCAAACCCACCGCCAGCACCAAAACTCCTGTTTCCCACGGGGGAATCAGATCGCCCCCGCAACCGAATTACCAACTCGCCATCCTCCATAGTTACACCACAGAAAGACAGGCTGTCAAAGGACTACTACATATACTCATTGTCTTATATTCATGGATAACAAGCTAACTGAACCTTCAAACTACAGAAGAGTTCCCACATACACCTTAAGTCTACACTTCCTCTCATACATTATCTCGCTACTTGTAAACCAACACACTAAATGCATGTAGCTACTCAACAGAAACTCTCTCAGTCTTCTCTCTGTGTAAGGCAGCGCCGTCTCTCCCTGCTCTGATATGGGAATGCCTGCAGCACTGAGCGAGGGTCACACAGGGGAGCACAGGGGGGGAAAGGAGACTAAATATAGACAGTAGGCCATGGTTAACTACCAGAGACACACCCCACAGAGCTGCAGTTTCCACACAGACACACATAATGCATGTGCATATATAAACATGCACACACACACACACACACACACACACACACACACACACACACACAGACGTGATGGAATTATAAATCAATATTTATATATATGTGGATTTGTGCCTGTGTAGCTTAGGTCAGTAGATGATCAAAACTCAATGATGGGCTCGGTTTGAGATGACTTAATTCCTTATTGACCTCTGTGTGACACTCAAACCAGAGTTGGGATTCACCCCTACTAATGTTGGGGGATTATATAAGAGTCATCTTTGTTTTTTGACCATCCATTCACCCGTTACTCATGCGCCACCTTCATCCTTTGTCCATTTATCCCTCCCTCCCCGGTTTGCTCTTATAATGCCCTCATATATTCCTGCATTGTTGGGGTTTCTTGGGTAATATCTACAGTCAGTACACACACACACTCAAAGTGCAGGGTGCAGAGGGAGATATTCTGGGCTGGCAGTACTGGCAGAGCAGGAGATAGAGAAGTGCTTACACTGCACTGAGGGGGTGATGGGGGACATCAAAGGCTTGCTGTATAAATGAATATTAAAATTCAGCAGCAGCACCCCTCCTGTGTGTGATTAGCCAAGACTGGGAAAGAAAGAAAAACATGGAGACAGGGAGAGAGAGAGAGGGAAGTTAGACAGGAAGAGAAAGAGAATGATGGGGAATGTGGAGAGTATAGGAAGTCAGAGAGTGAATCTGGGATGATTAATGTCGCTCCACAAAGCTGCTTGTGGAGTGCTGTGCGCGAATTATCATAATCATCGACAGCAGTGTAAGTGGCGGAACTGTGAGTCATTTCAACTCTCTCCCAGCACGCATCACACAACCACGGCCTGTCCGTATGATCTGTGCAATAGCCGCTTGGCAACTGGCATTGTTTTTCATTGCATAATTTGATGGAGCTGTGGCAAATTTTGCACTTCTTGTTGTTTGATTGTGTTTGTACCAAACACGGCAACGTTTTTGTGCTTTGATTTTTACATGAATGCCTGTGCCAAAGAGTTTTGTTCCAAAATGACACCCACCAGTTGTCAAAAAAAGCAATACCTACTCCTACAACCAAACTTTTAAAAGACAGCACAATAAATGATGGAATGTGATTTAAGTTGAATGCTTCTTGCTTACATTACTATAATTTCTATATACATTTTTCTTACTCAGAAGCACGAAAGGCATCAGATCCATCATAAATGCTCCCACCACAGTGATTCTGGTCCGAGCCAATAGCCTGACAGTTACTGGTTATGGGATTGTATGGAGGTCAGTTCAGAACGCATTGATCCTCTTGCACTCTAGCAATGAACTTCGGCAGTAGCATGTAGGCTGCATGGCTGTTACACAGATTTAGCAACAGGGATACAACAAAAGCAGCAGGGAAAGCCTTAAGATGCTGTCTATCTTCCATACCAGAGAGTGAATGTGAAAACAAAAGCTGCCCACTCCACTAAGGTCAGAGGAAAAGGAAGAGAAAAGAGGAGAAGGGAGAGTAAAAAAGGGAAAGTAACAGGGTAAACGAGGGGGTAATTTCAGTGGGATGCGAATGAGTGGTAAAGGAGAAAGTGTGGAGGAGGAAGGAAAAAACACAGAGGAGGAAGAGGTGTTTAGCATGCAGAGTGTACTGCATGACACAAGGGCAGGTGATGGAACGTGAATGTTAAAACGGAGAAAGAAGGCAGGCAGAATGAGAGAGGGAGGAAGAGTGATGAAGTGAGAGAAGAAGGGAGGGA